>JANHFL010003324.1:20904-40424 GCA_032468155.1 Oxyrhabdium leporinum
CTGTCTGTCTGTCTGTCTGTCTGTCTGTCTGTCTGTCCGTCCGTCCGTCCGTCCGTCCGTCCGTCCGTCCGTCCATCATCCATCCATCTGCCTATCATCTATCTACATTATCTCTGTCTGCCTGTTTGTCTGTCATCTAAGTCTGTACAATTTATCCAGATATCCAAAGAAATGTTCCCTGGAAACTCACATAATATGACATCAGATCAAATGCTTCACTTGGGCCCAAGTCATTTCCAAGCATATTACACTCAAAAACACTAAATGATTGCTAATGAATAAGAAAAATGGACATGTTCAGCTTAAAACTTTTCTGGTCCATTTGAAAAATATATATTTAAAACTCAGAGAGTGACTCCTCTGATATGCAATAGCATCACAACCAGACCAACAAAATACTGGGGTGCACGCCATTTCTATGCTAAGAATAGCACAATCATACACACATATTTCTGTATGGCATAATTTGTTGAATGTCCAGGAAACCCTTTTTCATTTCAAGAAACTCAAAGCCTAAACAACAAAAAGAAAATATGGGAATCCGAAGAGTTAAGGCCAGGTTGTGAATAAAGAATACAAAGGTAAAGGTTTCTCTGTCAGTCATGTCTGACTCTCTAGGGCATGGTGCTTATCTCCGTTTCTTGGCTGAAGGAGCCAGCATTGTCCGAAGACAATTTCTGTGGTCATGTGGCCAGCATGGCTATATGCCAAAGGTGCATGGAACGCCATTACCTTCCCACCTATTAATCTACTTGCATTTGCATGCTTTAGAATTGCTAGGTGAGCAGGAGCTGGGACAAATAATGGGAGCTCACCCCATTGTGTGGAGCTTGGGTCTCGAACCCAGACTATTAACTCAACTTAGAAGCTCACTGTCTTTAACTACTGAGCGCCCCCCCGCCCCCAAATAACAAATATAACAAACAAAAATCTGGTAGCTGAAATGGAATTGTTCCTAATTCAGAATCTGATATGAGCAATGGAGAGTTGCAATGTACAATTTGAATCCCTTATCCCAGGGGTGTCAAACTTATAAGCTGTAAACCGCCCCGAGTCTTTGGAATGGGGCGGTATATAAATGTAAAAAAAAAAACAAAACAAAAAAAAAACCTCACATTGTCATGGCGTCATGTGACTTATCGGGACTTTTTTCCCCTTCACTAAACTGGGCGTAGGCATGGCCAGCATGTGACGCATCCGGCCTACAGGCCGGGAGTTTGACACCTCTGCCTTATCCCAAGTAAAAGTTTAAAGTGATGGATGGCTTAATAATTGTAAATGGTCTAGCAAGAAGCAAGGACTGATCAGATCTTCTGCACCCTGTGATCAAAAACACAAAATATACAAATGTATTTTGTATCATGACATGTTATTGAGAATAGCTGTTTTTATCTTTGTCTAGATTATATAAAAATCTGGAGTTGCAGCATTCTTTCCTAATACCAGTTCTGTGGGGAACAGAGGATGAGGGGGCAAAAAAGGCAAGATGGTGGAAGCTTGACCCATTTTTAAGTGCATTGTAACAACACTTCTACCACCTAACCTTTTTTTGCCACTGCTGCCACCTGACAGTGCTGGTTTCTATTTATCAAATTCTGTTTAGTACCATGCATCCTCAAAGTCCGCCAGTATTTAATTTTTTTTGCTACTTTTCCTTATTTCAGTAGAAGCAGTGTTTGGGGGGAAAAAGATTGCAGATTCAATGCTTCTCTCCCAAGCAATCTTAACTTACAGCTGATCAGCATTTTATAAGAAGAGGACTAGCCTTTTTGCCATTACCTTTGCACTTTCTGGATACTCCTCAGGGGCTCGATGCAACAAAACATGACCTTTGCCAGGAATGTTTAAATACACACAGTTTGCTGCTGCATCATCAGGAACTGTAAGTTTGTCATAACGGTGGTCGCTCATTTGCTGCATTGTCTGTTACAAAAAGATACATTGGGATTATATAAAACAGGGTTTCATTACTCTTCAGAAATTGTTTCATTAAAAAAATCATATAAGAAACTGTTGTAGTGTAATGTGACAGTTCCCAACAAGAAATTCACCTTATACAGGTTACAGGAAATAAAAGGAATATATACAAAAGGGTTTCTTAACACAAATTCCAAGATGCTCAACGTTTCTGAAATGTGAGCATGTTACAATCTGGAATACATTAAGCATGTCTTCAAACTCAGAGTTGTCACAACTGATATAAATTTGTACATCCATTGCATATTTACCTATAAAATTAAGGTACATAAGATCAGCCGTTGTGTGTAATTCATACGATTCTGCTTTATTTAGGTAAAGTTGGTAATAGAATCAAATAGTCCTACTAACAAACTCACAAACTTTTCATTTGTGAAAGGCATCATATTTGTTCCTAATCAACAATTTTGTTTTGTCCCATTTTGTTCTTTGGGGAGGAACATTTCAAAGTATCCTATATTTGTCATATTTGAGATTTCAGGAACACATCCCCCAAGGAAAAAGTTGGACATGGAATAAAGGAATTCATAAAATTTATTCTAGTTTTACTTTCTTATTGAAGGTTTAAAGAATAAACCGTACTGAAAAAAATATCAGGCTGAAATTTCGGCTCAAGTTAGTTTTCATTAAAAACCAAAGCTACTTAGCCACCTTGGTCTTAGAGTAAAATGTTATGTTCTCAAAAGGCAGGCATAGATCTAGATTTCAAATGTTATGTCTTATTAGTTCACACTAGATTTCACTTGATCTTGAGCAGTTTGGGTAAAGCTAAAGGAAACATGTTCAGTATGACTTAAGAAAAATTCTCCATCTTGAACAGGTCAGGCCTATTTATAAGACACATTTCTCACAACAAATATTTAGCTGATATTCTTTGTCCTATGCACAGGAGAACCCTTACGCACAACTTAATATTTTTTTCTCTCCTTGTTAGAATATTTAACAACATTCTCATGCAACAGTAAATTTACACTACCCATTGCAAGAAACAAAATCAGCTTCCTGCATACTTGCCCACTGCCTTTTGTATATATTTTGGTAAGGGGGAGAATGCTCTTTCTTCTCTCAGCTGGCAGGTTACCTTAGATATCAAGCTTGATTTTTTTCTCAATTTCCATTGCTAGTCAAAATGTAACTGTGCTAATTATGTTAATTGTACAAAAAGTTTTTTATTTTTTCGTGCAATGTCTTAGTGTACAATATTTTGGATAAATGTATGTTTGTTTGTTTTTTGTTTATATTTTAATTTTAACCATACATAAAAGAAAAGCAAACTTCTAAACTTCCAGTGCCCTATTTAAAGGGAAAGACAAACAACGGATGTCAATAATTCAGGCAAAAAGAAAAAAAATACCAGAAAGAAGACTTGCAGTACCATGGACAGATCCTTAGGTGCAAGAGATTTGGTGCAACTAATATAGTGCCAAAAAAACCCCTCCTATTTCATATTCCATTTATAGAGAAGGGATGTGTAAGTGCAGGAGATATTTTCAAAGATGATTATCACAACAAATAAATTGCTGTTTTTAATGACAACATTTGCTGTTTGAGGTAGGTTCTTCACTCTGCCAAATGGTAACGCTAATTCTGCTTGTATTTCTTTCATAAAGACAATTTACAAATTTTTAACAAATATAATGATGAGCAGTTTAATTCACTGGATGACAATGTTTAACTTCTATGCCTTTTGTATACTGGGTGTATATTTGTGTGTGCATGTCTTATGGGTATATATGTGTATATATTGCACAATAGGCCTTTCGAAATATCTGTACCTGAATGAAAAATGGCACGTAATCTTTTAACAATTCCATGGAATTTCTAAACCCAAGAGTCTCATTAGCCACATTGGAGATTGAATCATAAATATTCTATGATGAATCTTAAGCAATGTCTTACATTCCTGAGGAAATGTCATCAATGTAATAGAATTTCATGTTTCTTTACTAACTAAAATGTTTGTGTGGTTTAGATAAAATAAACCAGCACCACCTTTTTTTCAGATTTTCTTCTTGCAATTCTGCTCTTCAGCTAAAGCTTTAAACATATTTGTTCTTTCAGATGAGCAACAGAAGAAGGTTATATGAGCAAAAAACAACAACACTTCATGCATTTGTCGCTCAAATATTGCCTCTAATTCTCTGCATTAAAAAAGCAGTAGTTAAGTTCCCCAGTCTTGAGGTTGGTGGCAAAGTTGGTGTTCAGTACTGAAAAAGAAAAAAGATACAACAAAGAAAGTCTTTGCCCTTTGTTTTCTTAAGAATAAAGAGATAATTTAAATAAAAATGATCAGTATATATACTATGTATAATGACTTTTGAATAAATTCAACTGAATTCACTGGGGTTTTCTTTGGAATATGTTTATGTAAGGCCAAAATGTAAGTTCTGAAAATACATTCCCTTCAAGTTTCATGCTGTTATATATGCTGACATTTTCACCTGTGAAGTAGATAATTCCAAGAATCATGCAACTAGGAGGATAAATTATGCAAATGTACAAATATATGGAAATATAATTTGTTCACATAATGCAGGATCCAATCTGGATCGTTTACTGGGACCAGAGGTTTAGTCTTCCAAGCTGTCTTCAGGAACTTCTCTCTACCAGAATGTTGACATAATGTATACAAATATTCCAAATTTTGATTCTTGGAGCAAAATCTGAATTGGCTTCCTTAAGAATTCATAAAGGACTCTATTAGCTCTGTCCATAACTCCATCCATCTAGGCTCTGTTTATAATGTATGGTAGCATAATGCTGATGTATCAATTCAGAAAAAATAAGAGTGAATTTGGTCTGAACCAATAGGCCGTCTTTACTGTAAATGAAAATAATAATAAATAAATACAGTAAATAAATTATCCACAATTGAATTTTTTAATGAAAATGTTATGAAAACTTTCAGGAATGTGTTTGATTCAGCTAGTTTAGTCATTTAAACTGAAGGCACAAAAATAAAATACATTTTGCCTTTCTTTAAAGTATACAGTCCTTTAGTGAAGTCATCTTCTCTTGACAATAGTTTCTGCAGTTTTTACATAAGCTTTGTTAAAGACAGCAGCAAATTAAATCAAAATTGGACAATGGAATAGCCAATTGGTTATCTTATGTATTTTTTAAAAAAATTCAAGTGATAAGGCTTATCTTTAATTATTTCCATTTTTAAAAACATTAAAAGGGACACAAACTATGTTTGTGCCCAAGGCACATTTTTTAAATTGGTCTAGACCTGTAATATATATATATAAGCAGATCGGTTTTACAAAATTTAAGGAAGAGGCATTTTCCTTCATCTGGTGGTCATTTTAACTGCAGAGGGAGCGAGGGAGGGAGGGAGGGAGGGAGGAAGGGAGGGAGGAAGGCAGGCAGGCATCAAAACATAAATTTCTAAGACTAGATAAATTTCAGGTAAGTACAATGCTGCAGGTTTTGAATTCTTGGCATATTCAAATGCATAAAGCTGATGTACAGACTTGGCATATAAAGTTTATATTATCAAAGGTGCAAGTGCATTTATGAACACTTATACAAGTAATTATGGGAATAGTTGGGTGAAAATGTAGTTCTGCAAACAAGTAAGACATCTTTCTAGAGCTATTATGTTACATAAGGTCTTCTTTGACCATGATGGGCACAAACTAATTTTCCTTATAATGTTCGCCAAACCCCCCAACAGGAAATGTAACCTATCTCTCCCCAAATCTTTATATCAATCAGCAACTAAAGAACAGTTGTAACAGATTGGAGTAATGTTACCAAAAAACATTGGCAATAGAAAAGTTTGATCACCAGTGATTAATTCAATTGAAATGTCAACAGAACAAAAAACAATGAGCATTCATTTTGCCAGATCATGCTATTTGTAAGCAATACTTTGAGGAAAATTTCCTTGTTTGTAAAGATTATAAGAATCACAAATTCATTTTATGTGAGTCTGATTTCCTGCCCAGAAAGATCTTTGAATGACGGGTTACACTAGCATTTCCTGCATATTGATTATTTCTGGGAATTCTCTTTCTCTATGAAGAATCATTTTGCTGCATATTCCGTAAAGCCGAGTCATGCTTTTCTGATGTCTAGCAAATTAATCTGCAAACTCCCCAATCTAATTTTTCTTACTGCATTTTGCAAAGCATATTTTTCCATGAAAGGTCTTGAGTAACAAGTAAATGCATTAAAATAAGCAACATATTCCTATATCAGTTTGTCATCCTGGTTTTCATTGTGACCCATTTCAGTAAGATTACTGAACAATATTTTAATTAAGAAACAAAATACAACCACAAAAGATCTTATTTAAGCTATTTTTTTCCCAACAAAAGGAGGAACACATAAACACATTTGCTATGTGAAAAATATAGGAAAATTTTACAACTTGATAAGGCTCCAAGCTTGGACAGATAATCTTTTCATTAATATGAAATATTAAAATCAAACCTGTATTGCTTTGAACATATCTGTATTATAAAAAATGTTAAATTGACTTTTAAATCAACCATTAAATGTCAAATTGGACTGAAGTACCTGCACCAAAAAAAAAATCAAAAAATCATCACTGAATTTAAAAACTGGCAGATATCAGCGTAAAACAAATCACATCACAAAATACAAAACAGTGAAAAGCTGACATAACAAACCAGTTGCATTAAAATGCAAATCTTAGGAAATCAGGAACGACCAAAACATTTGGTCTGATGCTCAAAAAGCTTTATTTGTTTCCTCTTCTCTTTACTATTCAGTCTTAGGCACTAAGCACCAAATAAATGTATGACCACAATTGAGCCCAAAATTCCTGTTGCTAAGTGAGACAATTGTTAATTTGTTAAGTGAATTTTGCCCCATTTTGAAACTTTTCTTGCCACACTTGTTATGTGAATCACTACAGTTGTTAAATTAGTAAGACGGTTGTTAAGTAAATCTGGCTTCTCCATTGATTTTATTCATCAGAGGCTCACAAAAGGTGATCGCATGACCCCAGGATACTGCAACTGCAAATATGAGTCAGTTGCCAATTGTCTGAATTTTGATTACGTGACCATGGGGATGCTGCAATAGTTGTAACTATAAAAAATGGTCATAAGTCACTGTTTTTCAGTGCCATTATAACTTTGAACACTCACTAAACGGACTGTTGTAAGTCGAAGACTACCTGTACTTTATTGTCTCATCTGTAGGCAAGACTACCATACTTATTAATTTGCTTTTCCCGGAGTAGCCAATTCCAGAACGTGAAGCAGGGAGATTACTACTCAGTCCTGGGTATCTTAAATTTGGGGTCTGCACCTTCATTTTCTGAGATTTGCTTGAATGGTAGGAGACAGGGCAGGCACAAAGGCAGATTCACATGATGCTTGGCATCCTGTCCCACACTCAAAGCCAGCTGGTGACCCCTTAGCTCATATTTCCTTCTTTATATTAGAATAATATAATATACCTCTGAATAATATTTAAATGTTTTTATTAGGTCCTAAATATAGGTTTTTTTACCCCCAAAACGGAGATCAAGCTGTCTGGCTTTGACTTCCACAAGAATTACAGATATCCCTGCTTATTTTTATGATCCGAAGCTGCAAGTATATATTTCCAAAATAAAACTTCTCCAGGAAGCACACCTTTGTGCTCTTTGCCTAGATCATCTCTTCAGACAGAGTATTAAAAAGTCTACTACATCTTTTTTAACTTACACACCTCTCATCTCCTTCCTTGTCTCCTTAGATTTCCAGAAATAGGCATTTTTGTGGTGATAGTTCTGCAGTACTCTTAATGTGCCCTGAACTGTTTTGCCTCATTCAAATAACCTTCAGCCAAGGTCACAGCAATTGCTCAGCATTAACTGCTTCATAAGAAGTCCTGCAAAAAGAAGAAGCCTATCCAGGAAAAGACTCAAGGAAATGGCTAAAATTGTTGTTGCGCTGACAAATTTTTTTTAAGAATGAACATCCTGTTTCTTGGAACATGCACAAGGGAAGAAATAGGAAACTGATCCTCAGAAAAGCAAAGGAAAAGAACAATAGGAACAAAGTTCCTATTTACGTAAGTCAAGTTGACAGCTACCTCCGCTTTAGATGCTTAAAGATGCGTAACTAAGAGGGTTCAGGAATTCTTTACATTCCCACAATAGTTGTACTTTGGAGCGGAGGAATGCCTATATTAAACCAAATCTGTATTATGGTCATAGCATTGGAAAGGTGGGGTACATTCATTACAAACATAAAGGATACATCAAGTGTAAAAAAAAATTAAACAGCTAGAAGATATAAAACATATAAATTAAAAACTACAAGTATGTATACAAAGTGAGAATATAAAAAAGCGATAGAATATTATGCATGTGTAGGAAATTATAAAAGGTTAGAATGTGTAAGACTATCTCATTATGAAACATTAATAATCTGTAGCATCCTAGGTGATCATTAAATCTAGTATATTAAATTGAGCCCCAAGCACAGATCATCCAATGAATGGGATGTGTATATTAATTACCACCATTTGGATGTTGGTTTACAATTCTATGTATTATAAGGCAAAGAAAATACTTTTTAACTCAATGATTAAATTAAATATGTTAACACAGCTACTGTATTATTTATCTTACTCATTACTTGAACCTAAAATTTATTAGAATTCTAGATGACTACTTAAGAGGGAGTACCACAATCTCAATACCTGTAAAGAAATGTCCAAGAATATACTTTGATTATGCCACATAGTATATTTAGCTTTTATAAATTATAGCAAGATGTGTCTACCCTTTCACAACTTTCACAAAATCAGATATAAGCTTAATTTTCAATAGAGATAATTCATGTATGTAGGTGACCAAATCTTTCTCTGAAACATAAACCATGTACATATTCCCAGAATTTAGCAGCCTTGCATCAAAATAGTAGGAATAGCACTGTTAGATCAGGTTTCATTTAGGCAATGTAGACATAAACTTCTCCCACTATTGTCCCTGCACAACTGGGTGTGTGCTGTCCTCCGCTCAGAGGTAACCCTGAGACATCAAGACCCAAATCCCTTATTCCCCATGCACTGTTTACTTTTATCAAGCTTTATTACATAAAGTCATTTGCAAGCAAGACTGAGTCCAGTTAAAGAACAATGGCTTATGTACAGAGCAATTAACGTGTTGAATGAAAACAATACTTCTGAGAAAGAGTTCAGGAAGGGGAGAAAGAAACAGCAGCTGTATGGAAAAGTCGTATTCAAAAGCAATTAGTCAGGTCTTTTACACTTTTACCTCATTCTTCATAATTACATGTTAGGAGAAATTAGTAATTTCCTGCACTTTCTGTTTATTTCCTGTTTATTGTTCCTTTTACCTTGATAATATAGCAGCTATGTAACAATGCCACATGCTACCATGGCATTTTAAACTAAAAGTTACACCTTTTGGTAAGATGTGAGAAGAATCTCAATAATTTATTAAGGATTATGAATTCCAACACTAGATAAATCTCATTCTTGAATGACATTATGTTATGGATATCTCCATGGTAGCACTGTACATCACTATGTATAAGATAAATCATGACAGGAATGGTTCTAGTCATGGAAGGATTTTTTGTTTATTTGGTTCTTGCATCTCTTCTTTATGTTCCATACTTCATAGCCATCTTATTATCCTACTATAAATATGGCCTGTGAAAAATTGTGGTTCTTACAAATTTAAAAATGATATTACTGAAATTAGCATCTTTGGCAACAGTCTGTTTAGGACATACCAAAATAGCAGTAATCAACCACCACCAGACTGAGGTATGCTACAAAATTTATATATTATGGATAAATAACTTACATACCTCCCTAATAAAAATCTTGTCAAGCCCTGTTAGCTAATGCCATTTGTTATTTTTGTATTATATTACTTTAATATCCCATCTTACAAGGTGAGTCTCATCTTTATTCCAATAACAAATCTTTCAAGCAGATTGCTCTGAGAGATTGTGACCGGCATGGTTTTGTCCGTGTACTAAGGAGGACTTGAACCTAAACTCCATTTTGCCAGGCCAACACCTTAACCAGGTTTAAGGAGAGCTATTATACAATCTACTCAGTTGTTTCCAAATTACATCATCCATCTTTATCCAATCATACTTGTACTAGCAATAGCAATAGCACTTAGACTTATACATAGCTCCATAATGCTTTACAGCACTCTCTGAGCAGCTTACAAATGTAAGTATATTGGCCACAACAATCTGCGACCTTATTTTACCAACCTCGGAGGGATGGAAAGCTGAATCAATCTTGAATTACTCAGGATCAAACTGCTGGGTGTGGTTAAAGTTAGCCTGCAATAATGCACTCTAACCACTGGGCCATCACAGCTCAGTATTCAGTACTGTTCAAGGCACTTCTTATACAGGCTCGGGACTGATGATAAAAGAAGACAATGTTAGCTGAATCCTGCATAAAGATCCATAAAGGAGTTAAGAAAAGCTCCTGTGGAATAATATGCCCTGTGTAATATATTCTCTGTTCTAATAGTTTTATTTTTCTATGTATTTATTTTGTTTGATGCTGCCTAGAGATGTTTGATGAGGTGGCAGAAATATGGAGAGTAAGTAAAGTAATATAGAAGAACAATTCAGTAGTGGAAAACCTAATGATCCGCATCAGCCAAGCATTTCAGGTGTAAAATATATCACTATTTCAGTTCTCATAATAGCAGCTGATGAACTAGAAAATGTCTGCTAGAAAGTATTCTAGCAAAGACGCATGAAAAGATTACTTTTATTTGCTGGTATATAAATATATAGTAGTACTTAAGTCATATAGGGAATGTAGATTGCAATACACAAAACCCTTAGTGTTTGAAATGACAGGTAGCTTGCAGCAAAAGCGATTTATTCATTAGCATCATTTCAACTATTTTTTCAGCAGGGCTCTACAAACTGCTAAAAACAACTCTAGGAGCAAAACACAGAATAGTGTGACCATGTTAATGTAAGCATTCGGCTTGTGAAGAGATTACTGACTAGCGTGACATCTCTGTTTAGATACTTTAGAGACCATGAGGATGATTTCTATGCAAAAAAAGAGCAGTGTGAAAAGAATTAGTCCCACTACAATACAGGGTCTTCTGAAGTGGGGGAAAAATAGATTTTTTACTCTTGATCTATTCAAATAAAATAATGCAAATTACTTCATTTTTTCCCCACAATGCCAATACAACACATGCAGTCAGGGCACAATCATTGATCTGGGATTGAAATATCTCCTCATATACTCTCTATACATTGACACTGACTAAATGTTTATTCTTTTTCTCTCCATTCTACCTTTTGTCCTTAACTAAAAACAGTATGCACAATGGTCTCAGTTCACAAATGGGCAAAAATAGCACCATGAAAGCTGAATATTAAACGAAGCTAAGAATTTTAAGATTCTTCAACATGTTTCTCCAGCCTAACACTCTCTGTGGGTGGAGCCACAGCTTCCAAAACTGCCAAATAAGAGCCAACCTGTCTACAGGAGTCCAAGTTAAATTCTGAACATTTCAACTTTAGACTTCAGGTATAAGTCATATTTTAAAGCTCTGCCTTGCTATACAGTAATACTGTTCTAGAATACAGATAGTACTCGACTTACAACAGGTTTTTTTAGTGACCATTCAAAATTACAACAATGAAAAAAATGACATGTTTTTTCACACGACCGTTGCAGCATCCCCATGGTCACGTGATCAAAATTCAGATGCTTGGTAACATATTTATGACCTATAAATAAATTTTGGTCTCAATTGTGGTCGTAAGTCGAGGACTACATGTGCCACATCAAGGAACAAACATTACATTTTATGGAATATTTCACTGGCTACAAGCAGAAGGAAAGGGAAAAGCAAATGCTTGTGTGCATCTGTGAAAAAAGCAATATTCATAAGAACTTTTATTCAGCCCTTTCTGTTTAGGAGCATTTGTTCAACTTAGCTGAAAAACCCTTTCAAAAACAGCAATGGGATACTCTACGCTGGTCAGTCACTAGATGGAGCCATCTATATTACTTCTTATTCTTGTGAAATCTGAACTCAATCTTTGCATTCTTGGATCTAAATTCTTTTCAATCAAAGGAGGCATTATTCAGACCTTCAGGCACTATTCCTTGCCAAACAATTTGTTTCCGCATTTGTGGATGGCACTTTCATCCAAAAATCATCATTATCATCACCACCATAGGGCTGTATATTTATTTGTATACCATTAACAAACAATAAAATGCTGATGCCAAGTATGATTTCATTAGAAAAGTGTGTTATAAGTTGGGACATTGTTTCAGGGAACAGTCCTCTACATTTTTGTGAATGAAAATATTACTTCTGTTCCATCTGTTATATGGAGAAGGCTTTCATCTTGCCTGTAGATAAATGCAGGCTGGTGTTAGAGGGTGCATTCTTTCAAATATTTCAATTCCAAGTCACTCTAGAAATAAGCACCATACTTTGAAACAGCCTTTAAGCTGAACTGTCAGGCAATGAAATCTTTCAGAACTGATAAAACATGACTGCAAACTAAATTAGGCTAGCTAATTTCCTATATTTGATACACTTTTAAAGCCATTTTTAAGACATCTTGCCAAAAAATGCATTACGGTAATCTAATTTAGAGGCTTTTCCAGGAAATACTGAGGCTGACAACCTAATGACACTGTGATCATTTGAAATTCTAGTGAAAATGCAGAATCGAGGAGTAACCCAACCTGTACAACTCTTCCTTCAGAGTGCAATGCCACCCAGAATGAATAGTAGACTAACTTCTTGAAAACAGTTATTACCAATACACATTGCTTTCATTGTTACAGAATAATAGGGATGCAAGGGACCTTGGAGGTCTACCAGTCCATCCCTTGCTAAGTATGGAATCCTCATACAATTCTGGACCAACGGCTATCCAGTCTTTTCTCAAATATCTACTGATGGAGCATCCACAATTTCAGGTGGCAGGCTGTTTTTTTGTTTGTTTGTTCACTTAATAGCTCTCACATTCAGGAAATTTCTCCTTAGTTCAGGTTTGGATCTCTCACTATAAAGATTCCACTCACTGATGTTTGTCTTACCCTTAATTTTAGCAAGAATAAATCTTCTCCCTGTAACGTGTCAGAAGAATGTGGTCTCCTCTTGGTCTTCTTTTCTTTGAGTTAAATATACTAAGCTCCTTTCACTGCTCTTCATAAGATTTAGCCATCAGGCCCTTTGCCATCTTGTTGCTTTTCTCTGCACTCTTATAGGTATATTTTATAGTTCTTCTGAGTTCTGAATATAACTCCATTAATCCCTAACACTATCAGAATGTGGGGCACAGGCAGATCAACACAGATTCTGCAGCACAAGTATAAGGTCAAACAAAACTATAGTACAAAATGTAATATTTCAGTTATCACTTCCAATACTTAATTTCTGCTCCAGTGCGACCACACATAGGATATATGAGAAGCCAACCAGCCAACCAACTCTTCTGCTTTTTCTGTTGCATTACCCAGCATTATAGGGTGCACCTCTGAAACAATGCCCTCTAATGACACCTGGTAGGTATGTTTTTTTTATTGTGGAACCTTCAGAAATGCATAAAAATCTGACTATTTTCTTGGACTTCGGGCCCAGGATGAATGGAAAAGTATGAATAGAGTGATATGAAAGCAATTTTCTGGTTCATCTATTGATGCTTTGGATTTAACTGAACTTGTTAATTTTGTTTATTTTTATTTATTTATTGTACTTCATCCAATTTGCAATATTGAAGTTGGGCAGCTAATGCATTTTATAAGTAAATAAGTAAATCAGCAGGATGCGGTAGCTCAGTGGCTAAGATGCTGACTTGTTGACCAGAGGGTCGGCAGTTCAGTGGTTCGAATCCCTAGCACCATGCAACAGAGTGAGCTCTGTGTAACAGAGTGAAAAAATGCAAGTACAAAAATAGGGACCACTTTGGTGGGAAGGTAACAGCTCTCCGTGCGCCTTTGGCATTTAGTCATGCTGGCCACATGACCACAGAGACATCTTTGGACAGCGCTGAATCTTCGGCTTAGAAATGGAGATGAATACTGCCCCCTAGAGCCGGAAACAACTAGCACGCATGTGCAGGGGAACATTTACCTAAGTAAATCAGCAATCCATTGATTTCACTCCCAAAGCAGGACTGTAATGTCAGATTCCCCCCCCCCTCATGACCGCAATCAGGGAGGTTAGATTTATTCTCCATGCTTGCTGCTATTCTAATAATGAATAACTCTCCCCCTCCCCCATTTTGTGATTTTATTTATAACTTTAGAAACCTGTTTATTGATATAAGCATGCATTGAACCCTATCAGGCTACATTTGACCCTTCATTTCAAGTTTGTGGAGACCAGATTTTTTATACTTGCAGCCTATACAGACTGTTGTGGGTTTTTTTTAACAGAAAATACCACTATATAAACAATATATAGGCAATGTTCATTATGATTACCTTGAGGGCTTTCTGCGCAACTTCACTTGAACCAATAGCAATGAGGTTTGGTCCCGCCATGCTGCAAAAACTTTTCAGATGCAAGGAGTCAGTAACAGGGACTGTAGAAACAGCATAATCCTGTAAATAAACGAGGTGTTTGCAAAAGAATTGTTTAGATTAGTCATCTTATACGTTAAGCCAATTTACATAGGTAGTCCTTGACTTACAACCATTCATTTAGTGACCATGCGAAGTTGCAGCAGCACTGAAAAAAATGACTTAAGACCAGTCCTTGCACGACCATCATAGCATCTCCACGATCACGTGATCAAAATGAGGGTGCTTGGTAACTGGCATGTATTTACAATGGTTGCAGTATGATCACAATTGGCGAACTTCCCAGCTATCTTCTGACAAGCAAAATCAATGGGGAAAGCTGGATTCGTTTAAGAGCTGTGGCAAAAAAGCTTGTAAAATCAGGTGAGACTCACTTAACAACTTAGCCATTAAAATGTTGGTTCCAATTATGGTTGTAAGATAAGGACTATCTGTAAATTGTACTTTTCAGTGTCTGAATATCTGCATATATTTTGGATATAAATGAACTCAGTTCTAGAAACACAGCACATTTCACTGGACAATTTTCTTTTGTATGTCATCATTATTTCAGAAAACAAACAAAAAGTGAACAATTATTCCAAGAAAAAAAACCCCTGTATATTTACAATTTATATGAATTTTACTAACATCAGCTAAAATATATATATTACAATATGGAAAAGCATTAAAAGCACCTATTCTTAGAACAGGAACCAGAAAAAATAGAAATCAGTGTGACTTGTAAAACAAACTTCTGACTTTCTGTAAATTAAAACACTTCTTGGACACTGTTCATTCTATAAACTTCAGGTGAAAATAAATAAAATTCAGTAAGTTATATTGTTAGAATAAGGTTAGTATGATAATACCCTAAAATTTTGGGGTAATTTTGGATGATAATTTATTATATATATATATTTTTAAAGTGCTAAGCATATAAGCTCCCGGGTATTTTTACCTTCATCTGTAATGAAATCTTATGCAAAAATCATACTAGCTTAAAGCATCGTGTATCACCTTCCTCATTTTTTTTCCTCATTTTTTATCCTGCTGATAAATCATAAGATAGAATACTGGCTTGGCTGATACACCCATGGCAATTCCTAATTATTGTTTGGCTTTAGTTTAATGTGAACCCAATGACAATTGTTTGTTACCATTGTATATAGCTTATGGTGATGTGTGTGTGTGTGAATATGTTTAATAAATCTCAGTTGGTTAAAATAAATGATATGATGATCTGGTGTTGGAGAGCAACCATCAAGTCAGAAGGCAGGCTCAAGTGCGGAATTGTACAAATTCCCATGCCTTTATACCTGTATATCTATCCTCAGAAAGAACACTTGTAAATCTGCTAACCTTAAAGGTGTCTGCCAGAATTTCTGCACCACGATGGTTGGTCCGTTTTGAAAGACCCACAAAAAATTCCCGACCTTAAAAGCAGAAAAGATACATTTAGGTTAAAAGCAGCATGGACTAGAAGAACCAAAAATGATCAAAAGTCTATTATAATGGGGCTATTGCAAACATTCGTTCATTAATCTTTATCACTACCAGTTTCCTAATCAGGCTATGATTTTATTTTCAATTTCCTGTTCAGGCTAGGAACTTAACACTTTTTAAAAATTTTACATTTTATCTAAAATGAAATTGTTTTTGTATTTTCCCTGCTTGCAATAAACTATGTAAGATCATTAAGACCTAAATGTTACCAATATTGCACAAAGAAAACTATTTGTAATTTACAATGTATGTTACAACTAAAAAGGTCAATGTCAGAGGAAATCTTTTTTTATATCTACCATATCATAATACATAATATGTAACACATGACATAATACCAGTAATATTACATTTGTTCTCTTTCACTTGTTATTATAACAAGACTTTTTTATAACAAATTTTACCTTAGAAAAAGATTTACTATATTGAAAGTCTAATATCAATGATAGGAAAGCAAATTTACTAATTTAATATTGTGTTAGGAGAGTTTGCACATATTGTAGTAAGTAAATATGTTATAAATAAACCTGTCTGCAGAATTCAAATATTAAAAAGATGTTTAACCTTACTATACCTGTAAATAAAACATCTCCTCCATCTAAGGTTGCCTGGTCATCTATCATCTCTACAATATTCAGGCTAAGACTGTTAAGTGCTGTTTTCATTGCTTCAACCTGTTTGAAAAAAATGAAACTTTGGTTTAGTGATGCCAACTTAAAATATCTGCACACTTCTGAACTTCAGATGTACTCTAACTGAACCACACTTCTTTTAACAAGTCAGCTTTATTAAACTTTAAAATGATAGTATTGCCACTGTTACTGATCTAAAATTCTACTTCATGTATTCTGGCTACAATAGATTCAAGAAAAAGACAAATTCAATAAACTGTTTAGGGAAATCATTTTTTTTTTAAAAAATCATGATTCACTGTAAAAGTTACAATGACTTTGTCTGAAGTAGAATGCTATCTTGAAGAATAATGATCATAGCATATTTTTGTCATATTTTGATGACAATAATTTCCCTGCATTTCTGTTATATACAGCTTGACAACAATTTAAATCTCTAGAGAAAATGTAAAACATATCCGGTACAATGTATTTGATATCCATATTAAAGTACTGCAGGTATTCTGACTCAGTTATACATTTACCACATTTTGAACTAGAATATTTCTATGCCAAGCCATCTTTGAACTTGTTGTTAAAAATGTCAACTATGTTAATGTATGGAGATATAAAAAAGAGCAGTACATGTAATAAGTAACTAAATAGTCCAAGCTGCCAACTCATCAATAAATATGGAACTGCTTTGCTATAATTTTTGTATCAAATCTAGCAAATTATTTCTTGAACTACAATTATGTATTTAATACAGTCAATCTTAGATCCTTTGATGTGACTGACAGCACAGTAAAACAATATTTGCCACTTGATAAAGAATAAATGGTTTTCAACTGTGCAATATTCTTCAGTGATCATGGATGTTAATTGCAGCTATATTACAGGGTATACATTTCTACTACACTCACAGTTTATATAAATTGAAAGATAACATGATAAGCAGTATCCAAATTTTGTGCCTTTCATTGGATTGCATCCACACTGGATTGCATTCAGCATACTAAACTCACAAGCTTATGAAATAGTTATCAGACTAACACAAGATGGACGAAAGCAAAATTAGAGACAATATACTTGTGCTGGTGTATAGACTGCAATGTCTTCTAATGGAAAGCAATACCAAGAGAATTCTCCAAGGCTGAGAGCACGCTAGTTTATACTATGAATACTGGAAAAAGGGGGAAAGAAGAAATAAGAAGATAAATGGCATTTAAAAAAAAAAAAGAATTTCCTAATGCTATCAAAATTCAAATATGGAGCCATTTTTAATTTTATAAACTAATGCTGTATGTATGTTCCTATACTAACTAAATACACAGGATAAAAAGCGTTAAATTTATATTAAAAACAATGATCAAATTATCAGTTTGAGGTCTATCAACAATTTCTTAAATGCACTATGCACATTTCAAGCATACACCTTTATTTTTTATTGGGCAAAACTAGATGTATTTAGAAACAGATATCTTACTTTATTAAAATTTATTTTATGCATTTTTTGTCTATCCTTTAGTTTTATCAATTATATATATACGTATTTTTATTGTGCTTTTCTTTGATGTAAAGGCCTTAATAAAGGCTTCGGTTTGATTTGACATGATCAGATCTAGTAACCTCTTTCCTAAAACTAGGCAACAATAGTGGGAGACCATGAATGCAACATTGGTAAAAAAGGATTAAACTTTTCCCCACCAACACTGTTTACTGATCAAAATAATCAGTTCCAGTAATGTTTGTTTGTTTGTTTGAATGTAGGTGTTTGCTTAATTCCAAAATGACTCTGGGAAGTTTGCTATATAATAAACCATAAAAACCACAATACAAAGCAAAACAAGATGGGATTTGGTCGCTCTGTACAAAAACACAGACCAAAGACTTCTAGCAAGCAGCTCTTCAGACCTGGGACACAACCAGGTCTTTGAGAATGCCTTACAGAACGCCAGTAGGGTGACAATCACACAGAATTCAGATGGGATCTCATTCCAGAAGGCAGATACTGCAACAAACAAAGCACACTTTCCGGTGGCATTGTTTAATTAAGAGGCTCTGGAGCATGCCAAATCTGTCAGCTCCCAGTAGATGGGTAGAAAACATGGGAGATAGGTGGTCTCTCTAATAACCTAGCCCCGTGTCATGTAGGGTGATGACCATTGTCTTGAATTTCTCCAGGAAAATACAGGCAACTGGTGTAGCTTGTAAAATAGTAGTGTCACAGGGAAAGACTGGGGCATGCCCATCACTGCCTGCACCAATGCATTCTGGACCAGTTGAAACTTGTAAGTAGTTTTTATGGGCAATCCAATATAAAGTGCTTTGTAATTGTTGTTTTTCTTAATTCATGTTTTATTTACAGTTTTCCTTTCACAGCATACATATTTTGTGGACAGTGCATTGACTGGGTCAATGTTCTTTTTAAACAATGCTAACAATGATAATACAAATAAGTATATATAATGCTAATCTTCCAACTTCAATAATACTATTCTGTCTTCATAGTTCTTCCTTATTTTTTCCATTAGTTCATTTAAACATAACTAACATTTCTTTTTACCATGTATTTATTAAGTCACTTATATTTAATATTTTTAAAATTACTCATTTTTCCACCATACTTTCAACATCCCAAATAACAAAAACCACTAATCAAACCAAATATTAATAAAATTCAGTCGATTCTGGGATTATATCTCAAAATCCCCACAATTTCTAATCCTTAAAAGTTTGAAATACACAATATATTTTAACACACTGTTAATATTAATAATACAATTAAATTACCTAATCCTAAACTTCCACCTTCTACCCTTAGCTTACTTTTAAATATAGTAAATTCTATTATCTATTAGTATATATGCTACTATTTTCCCTATTTATATTTTCTAC
>JANHFL010003324.1:40524-56152 GCA_032468155.1 Oxyrhabdium leporinum
CAGCCAATAATAGAGCTCCGGATCGATCCGGAGCTCTGTTATCGGCTGCAGATGCCTTCCAGCAGGCATCTGAAAGCAAAATGGAGGCCGGAGCGATGCGTGCGAGTGGCGGCAAGCGGCCGCAGAAGAAGAGGGGCCAGCAGTGGGCTCCTGCTGGGCTGTTGGTGCCACCACCACGAGGTGAGTGTGCCTGCAATTCTCGTTGCAAAGAAGAATGAAGCGAGATAGTGGGAGGGTGGAGGACGAAGCAAGGCAAGGGGTGTGGAGCTGCCCCATGCGCTCTGCACCAGCTTACTGAAAGACCCATCAGCCAGGCCACCCAGGGGCTGAGGGTTTGGCATGGGTGGGGGGAAAATTAGGACACCCCTTGGAAAAAAAGGTCTAGCCGTTTTTTGGTGGATCAAAGAAAATAAGAAACACGGTAGATAATAGAATTTACTATATTTAAAAGTAAGAAGGGTAGAAGGTGGAAGTTTAGGATTAGGTAATTTAATTGTATTATTAATATTAACTGTGTTAAAATATATTGCGAATTTCAAACTTTTAAGGAGTAGAAATGATGGGGAGCTTGAGATATAATCCTGGGATCGACTGAATTCTGTTAATACCCATGTTTCTCCAAAAAGAAGGTCTGGTCTTATTTTATTTTGACCCCCCAAAAAATGGCTTAGGGTTGGGCTTATTATTGGGGTGGGTCGTGTTTTCTGAGAAACACGGTATTAGTATACGTGCTATTTTCTACTTTTCCATTTTATTAATGCATTTTATTGCTATCCATCATCTCTTAGTCTTTTTGGAGTTCCATCTCTGTTAACTTTTTGATCACCTTTTTCTTTCCCTCTCTTGGAAACTTAATTTTTTTAATAATGTTTTTATACCCACTAAATATTCCTTTCAAGTTGCCCTTTATCTCTTTCTGCTGCATCCTTTGAACACCCATCCATAGGTCATTCTTTTTTTTTTGAAGAGATTTTTGGTTTTTTCTCTAAGCCTTTCTTTTTTTTTGAAGATATTTTTCTTTTTTTCCTCTGCTCTATTATAAACCTTTAAGATATTATCTATTTGATTTCTACTTATCAATCCTTTCTCTTCATTATCTTTGTTTTCTTGCATCTCATTTTGATTTTTCTCTTCCACTGCCTCTTCTAATTTCTCATCTGTTTTCTGAATATCTTTTCCATCTTTCCCCCCCAGTTGTTGAGGGGCTTCTACACTCATTTCTTTATCTTTAGACAATACCCTTGTCTCCTTATCATTCTTTATAGTTTCATGCATGTTTTTAAGCATCAAAATTATTTCTTCATATCCCTCTATTATTCCCTGGTAATCCATTTTATTACAATTTTATAAAAATTACTCAATATACCTCTATAGTTCCAATGTCTCAATATTTAAACAGTCCCACAGAGCCAATTATTGGTAAAATTTAATCAATGTCATAGTTATGCCTCCAAATCCCTTAAATTTATAGATTTTAAAATTCTTTAGTATTTTACAGTCTTTAATTTTCCAATTATTTGTCTTCCCAAATTTTAAGGTCTTATTTAATTTTTCTTCTCTTTTCTTCTATCACTTTTCTTCTTTTGTCTCGTATGATATTCTGTCAAATAGCATTAGTAGTCACATCCAAATTAGTCTACTATATTTTCTCCAATCTTTCAAGTCTTCAGTCCAATAGCCAGTTTCGACAGAATTTAGTTATTAGCAATTTAATTTGTCTTTAAAATCTTCAAGAGGGAAATGCTTTGCAATAGTTGAGTCATCAGTGACTAAGTATGAGGACTGTATGAATAGCTGCCCAACCCTGGAAGGAGCATAACTATGGGATTAATTCAATCTTTATTTTTTTCATTAAATCTAGACCACATAAACACATATTGTTCCATCCAGGAGGATAAGAATATATGGAATAAGTGAGGAAGACTTACAGTGAGCATCGAGCCGACATCCTAATACTGAGTCCATGATATGTCTAAGCCCAGTTTCTTCAAGACTGAAATTCTGAACCCTAAAGGCGCCCATCCATCACCAACGCAATCAATGTACTGTATCTATTAAGAAGCAGGGATGATATGCCAGGTTTTAAAACATAGGACTACCCTTTTCTGCAGTAGAGCCTGAAATCAGGCCCAGAAAATATAACATGGGTTAATTAAATAATTTAATTAATAAGTAATAAATACTCTGTGGAAGTTGGAGAAGTTTAAGTGTGCTGTAGTTGGGACATGTCTTTATTTTTTGGAATCTCAACAAGTGATTGAATTACGGTACCTTCTCTCTATCTTGTGATGCTGTCATCTACTGATAAGAGTATACTTTGGCAGAACTATGTAGAAAAAGCAATGGTAGGATAGGTTGGCTCATCACACCCTCAATTCAGTTCTGCTTCAAGTTCTGGTATTTTTAAGGAAATCTCATTATTTATCTCTAGATCTAATTTTGAGACTGTTCCTTCTCAGATGTCCTTGCACAAAAGTGAATTGCTATTCATTCTTTAGGCTTCTAAACAATATTATGAGAAATGTAGTTGACATTTCTGATTAATTTTTATCCATACTGTTTTACATGTCAGGAAATGCTGAACAATGTAAACAAATTCCTTTTTTGATTTAAACAATTAAAGCTTTACATATGCAAGACAGTTGAATGATTCTTCAGTAGCCAAACCAAACAGAAAGTAGTTCTGTTTGATCTGTTATCAATACTACTTTCATAGGATAATCTCTTTATACAGGGTAGGCACATTAGATAAAGTACAGTCTTTACTGTTTATCAGTTTCTTGTGTTTAAAAACTATCCTTTGGTAGAATAGTTTCATTTAGTTGCAAGTTTTCACTTGCAAAATATAAGATACCCATGTCTATATTTGACTGAAGATAAACTACAGTTTGGATGCAAACTCTGTCACTGATTCAATTAAATCAATGAAACTTCAGTTGTGAATAGCTTGTTCCATTGAAACCAATAGCTTGACTCTATGTTTCATTAAATATGGATGGATCTATAACATTGCAGCTTTTAAAAAATAGATGATTTTCACCTGGTGGACTTTTTTCACTGAAATATCATGTCGACCCCTACATCTGTTTAAAGTCCTCCCTTGGAAGCGAAAATGCACATTTATAACAGCAGAGAAACTGTGTCTGCCATTCTCTAAATGGTGCACCTGTACATATCCTTTACATGAAAGCTGCATAGTCTCAGCTTAAGATAAAATACAAATATTTTCTAATAAGCATTTCCCACTGATATACCAAACACTTGAATGGTTAAGCCTTTATTGCTTTGTTCCCCATTTTCCCTCCTTCCTAATAAGCACATTCCTGTTGTGAGATGGAATGTATCTAATCCATAATAAGTCTGGTTGAGAGACTCTGGGTCTAAGCCAGCTGAACTTTGTTTGAAGGCGAAGAGTACTAAATGTATTTGATGATATTTGTAAGAATCTGGTTTCCTCAACCCTTGGACCTTAAAAATGGAGCTTATTAGTCACTGCACAGATGCAGTTCATCTTTCCCCCCCCCCCCCCAACTGCTGTATGTAAAATCCCTGTCTCCTCTATATTTGTGCCAACATACTTTAAATGCAAGACATTTCTTAGAAATTATTTCCTGGTGCCCACTTATTACAGCTCTGGCAACTAAACAAATGTTTTTCAATTGAAAGGAAATATGACAGGTTGACAAGCAGAAGAAGGAGAGGAAAATTAATACTTCACTGCAAATAGCATAGAGCAATTTACAAAACAGTTTTGTAATTGTAATGATTATAAATACGTTTATGAAATCGTGGATCTACAATCAAGATGCTCTTCTTGCATGTATTTTTTGAAATGGTTAGAGCAACAACTCTCTTGTAACCTCAACTTTGCATGTATTCTTTGCATGTATTCTTTGAAATGGTTAGCGTAACAACTCTATTGTAACCTCAACTCCTAAAAGAAATCTGAAATGCCATTTAATGGGGAACAAATTTTCCAGCAAATAATTGCTTTGTCTGATACTTACTGACGCACTGCAGAATTGGGAAAAGTATGTGAATATCATCCTCAACCCCTAAACCATTTTCAAAGAAGTGAAAATGCAAGCTAGCCTATTAGCAACAAACAACAACAACAATAAAAGTCCGCTTTACTTGAAATAAAACGCAGCTTTACTTGGAACATCCTGAGACAATATATCTGCCTATCCCAGGTCCTTGGAAAAGACTCGATAGGTAGACCAAAAATGCCAAATCCAGTCTGAACATCTGGCTGAATATGCTACTAACAATAACAATAATAGAAAACTGCTAAAGCAAACAGATATGCAAGCTTTAAAAGACATTCTTTTTAGTTTTTCATCATTATATTCTAAAATTTTATCACTACCCCCAAATATGCTCCTTCCTCTAATTCAAACATATATACAACAGATCTACAGTCAATGCATTTAAGTTTTTTGGTACTTTGAATCTTCTCATTTATAATTAAAAATTATACGCACATGCATTAATGCACAAACATTGATCTGAATATTGCCCAGATATGTTGTCTATCACCCAGTATACCATGCAGCACTCTGGACTCAGTTACAAAAAAATTGTTTCAGAGTGTACCCTTTCTGGAATCAAATCTAAAGTGCTGCATGAGCCTATTACAGACTCTGCATTTTCCAAGAAGCTAATACGTACAAATGGAACGGTGCCACCTGGCTCATTTAGAAGGCATATCATACATGCCCAATCAATCCTCCAGGAGCTACATTTCTGCATACTGATACATTTTTTTCACATACTGCTTTTAGGCATGTCCTAGTACAGTAGGCTTCAGCCTTGTAGAACAATTAATCCTTGGTTAAGTACCCTAATTGGGACAAGCAACTCCATCATTAAGTGAAATGGCTGTTAAGCAAAACAACACATAACCATTCTGCTTAGTTTTATTCCAGCAGTCCTGGCTGCAGTCATTAAGTGAATCATTCATAGTCATAAACCAGCTGGGAAGGTCACAAATGGCAAAATCACATAACTGCAAGATGTAATAACTGTCATAACTGTATGACAGTTGCCAATAGCCCAAACCATGATCAGGTGACTGCAGGGAAGTTGTAAATGCGAGAACTAATCATAAGTCACTTTTTTCAGAACCATTGCAACTTGGAACAGTCATTAAAAGAATGGTCGTTGTGCAAGGACTATTCAAATTATCATTCTTATTGATGGGAATCATTTAAAGATCTAGCAATAGAGAAAAAAGGAGTCTGCCTCTCTGTTTGAAGGGATAAAGCAGCATCACAGAGGAAAGCATAATTATTACGGGAAAAATTAACAATAAAGGGAAAAGGATTTTTTTTTGTTTAGCAATGGTACTAATAACAAGTTAGTATCTAACATAAATATTGCCAAAAGACTTTTATAAAGGGTCCAGGATACAATAAATTAGTACCTTTTTTCTAAAAAAAAAAAAAGAGCATGCTTGTCGATACTATGAACTACAGACAGAGAGATATACAGGTATAATTAACAATTTTTTCTTTTTAACCCATAGAAAATAGCAAGAGTTAACTGCAATGGTATGAATGCAGTTCTAACGTATACATAACACACTAATGCCTGATATTGTATTGTGTTTCTTGACATATGTCCATAAGCAGCAATTAAATTGGAACAAAAACTACCGTAATGTTAGCATACATTAAAAAATATATCATCCAAATATCAAGAATAAAGTCAGTCCCTACAGATAATAGCCAAACCAGTAATGTTAGTTTTATTGTCTTCTTCTTTGGTCATTTTTAAATATCTTCCAAACAATGACTGATAGTTACAAGAGCCATAAACAGTTATCTGATCTTTAAAAAAAACCCAAAAAACCCAGCATTTAGTTGCATTACACGCTGTCATTAGTTTTGAATCTGTATTGCAGTGATGGACTCCAGAGCTAATCATGTACAAGCCTTGGCCTGTATTTGAATGATGGTCAGAAGGCATTGCTCTGTCTGAAGAAGTTCTCTGTTTGAAGGATTGATCTGTTCAAACAACAATTCTGTGAGGTGGGTTAAATTCAGAGGGGGTAACTAGCCTCAAAGTCATCCAGTTGGCTTTCATGCATAACGAAGACCTGGAACTCAGAGTTTCCTGGTTTGTAGGCCAGCATATTAGCCACACACCATACTGGCTCTCTTGTGGTGAATTATGCTCCATTTTTATTTAAATTATAGTGTTTACTCGATATTTTATGCATATTTTCTTCCTCTTTTGTGTGATGTGCCTCAGTCTGCCTCAGTATTTGTGCACACAGTAAAAGAGAAAATTCCCATTCAAAACTGTAATGATGTAGAAGAACAAGAAAGATAGAACTCTAAATAGTAGCAAGGTAAGTTATGGAGATATATTATGGATGCATAGAAACACTTCATGAGAGTTAATTATCATACTGCAAAAACTTCAGATAAAAATTGATTGAATATAAATGATGGAAATAACAAAAACAAAAAATTAAGCCAGAATCATATATGCTGACAAAGCAATATTTTGAATACCTTTCTCTGCACAAAGTAACAATTGGCTATTTTTCAAGACGTCAAACTAAAGAGGCATAATCTATTCTGCCTGAACATGCACGGCAGGCCAAGAATGCACCTGCATAAGCCAAGCATTCATTATCTTTTGAGACACCTAATACTAGAGTGACTGCTAATTCCAAGTGTACCATTGACCACATGCCATGTGCCTCCCCCTTTTGGAGGCAATGAAAAGTATTTAAAATTCATGAAGCTTGCTGAAAGCTCAGCTATCACATTCTACTCATTCCAAAGTGCATGGGAAAGAGAGAACATAATGGACATTTCAACCAGAGCTATTATTGTCCATGAATAACTAATATTCCATTAAATTGCTAATAGACCTGCTTGAAAATGTTGATAATAATCAAGCCATGTAAGAACATTCCTTTTTCCTAACAATGAGATGTTTTACAGTTCTGTTGTTTCTGGGTTGCTGTTCAGAGCTTGAGACAAAATATTCAGAAGAGTTACTCCTTTTCAGAGAACACCAGCGACTCTATTTTAACTGCCTGATCTTCCTGCTCCTAGAAACACTTTATATTGAGCCCTCCCTTTTAGTTATCATTCTTATGTAGAAAGGAAACTTTATAAAATAAATAATAAATAAGAATTCGTATGCGTAAAGCCAAACAGTAAGCAACTAGCATGGCCATTTATCAAAAGGAAAACATTTTCTAAGATTAGTTAAAAAAAATAAAAATCAATGTTTTGTCTGAGTTTGGGATTAAAATGATAGAATGAAGAATATGATCAAAAAATATTCCTCACATCTTAAAGATTTAAAAGAACTCTATCTGTAATCTGTATTTCATATCCAAGTTATGATTCATAGGAATGCATAACACCATCCAATATTGAATGAGTTCCTTGTATAGATTAAACAGTAATTTACTCTTACCATTGGAGTACTGCCTGAGGTCATGAAAATGATTTACATCGACTGACCAAGTGATAATTAATAGTTGTCAAAGACCGAAAAGGAAAATTCCTAATATTAAATAACTCTTCCACTTTAATGGCAATCAAACAACATTTTTGATAACAAAAACTACCAAGTTGGCAGCTACATATATTTGAAATGGTATAGGAACATATTACGGTAAATATACTAAGATGGCCTTCCTTAAAAGTTATCCTCCAGATGCACATACTGGACTATAGTTCCCAATGACCTCAGAACACATAAATGGAAGATGCGGTTATGTGTTAGGCCTGCTTTTCCAGAATCAGCATACATTATAAATATATGGTAAATGTAGTATCATTTGGTTGATTCTCTAAATGGGACTGAAGTACCAAATCTGCTAAAACATTTTTGTAGCATTGTGACAAACGATACTGGTCTGATTAAAAGAAACATGCTTCTGATCTTATCCACATTTGCCTTACATTCCAATTTAAAAATCAGCTAGTTGAGAATCTCAAACATGTATAAGACTGATTTAATGAGGTATTCTAACTGGATTAGTGTTGTTTTTTTTAAAATATAGAGAGCATATAATCAATCCAATGGGTTTTTAGCAAGAAAAAGAGATGAAAATAATAGAAAGGAATTTAATGAGAATCTAGACAAATGAGGAACAGTTATGGTATGAAACACCTTATTTGAGAGTCTTTCCTATGCCTCAGTTAAAATACTGTCCATTTATTCTGAAGCCAGCAAAAAACTATATTGGCATAACATTTTGGGTTCCCGCTGACAATTTTTATTCTGCCTCTATAGCCTCTGTTCTGGCTTGCCACCAAATTAAGGAGTGTCTATGGAGATTCTCAGTCATCCAGGTCATGGTTATCCCAAAGGTGCTTTTTTAGGGATGCAACTGGACTTTCTGGTTTTTGTTTGAAGACATTTCGCTTCTCATCCAAGAAGTTTCTTCAGCTCTGACTGGATGGTGGGGAATGGAAGGATTTATAGTCCTTGCAGACAGCTGGTCATTTGCATTCTTTTAGCGTTAAGGCCACCTGGAGTTTTATCTGTGTCATCAGGGTCACCCGAGTAGTGCAAATGGGTCTGGAGCCTTCTTGAAACTGTTGAAAAGCCTGTTTGTAGACTGGAGATAGATGACATTGTATCCCTCCCCCTCTGTTGAGAGAGGGCTGTTCAATTTTCACATAGATGGCCTCTTTGACCCCTTTCAAACCAGTGGTCCTGTCTTTCCAGAACATAGACTTTGCTATCTTCAAAAGAGTGGCCTTTGTCTTTTAAATGCAAATGGACTGCTGAATCCAGTCCTGATGGGTTTGTTCTCCTATGTTGTGCTGTGTGTTTATTAAGCAGTTGTTTTGTTTCTCCAATGTACAGATCTGCATGTGGCTCACTGCATTGTACTGCATATACCCCATTGCTCAGTTTGTATCTGGGTGTTTTATCCTAGAGGTGGACACCTCTGTCATATCTTCTCTTCCCTTTGTTTGCACAGAGCAACACAAGTTGCTTCTCTGTTCAGTGCTTGATCTGTTGGGTGGGTTATGAGCTGTCAAAAAGACAGAAAACCACTTCCACTTTATTGTATAGCACAAGGTGTCAAACTCGCGGTGTCATGTTGTCATCACGTAATGTTTTGCAATGTTTTTCCATTCGCAGAGCTGGGGAGGCACATTGCATCCAGCCTGTGGGCTGACACCCCTGATATACCTCCCTTACCCAATGGAACTGCTGCAGATTTGGGGAAGAGGGATGACAATAGAATATTAGAGCTAATTAAGATGCTGTATTGGATTTATTTCTTTTTTCCTCTTAAGTACAGTGCTTAAGATTAATATTATTTAATATTTATAAGTACAGTATTTCCACAGAATCTTTTCAGTTCACTGAATCATACATATTAGTGGAACAAAATATTCTGAAGCTTACTTGGAATGTTGAATGAAGAACATTCTTAGTTCAGCACAGATCAAAGCCAATGCAAAATCCAACATACCGTATGCATATAGAAAGTGACAGAGAGGCATTGGGAGTCAGGCAGCATTAAGTGTAATAAACTGTTACAGTGATGGATACATTTCCTAGCAATATATTTCAACAACTTGTTTAGAAGCAGAATTTGATCCTATCCATATTCAAAACAAAACACATTAGAAAGTAGATCTTGCTAACATATGTAAACCTCATAGAAGTAAGGCTTGGGGAATTTTTCTCTAGGATTGTGATGACCCTCTTGATTTTAATTAATGAAAGCCAAGTTCAGACTTAAATAGCTTCTTGCTAGTTTAAACATGAAAAAGCAATGAGTGCTAAAATGCAGCTCAAGATAGGAAGGAAGGAAAAACAACACAAAGTCAAGCATTTTTCCTTTCAAGCAGTACCAGTATAAGGGCAAACCAATATATTTCTTTTAACCTTGATTAAAGAAAGTAGGGCACATTATATAGACTATAGAATTTTTACTGTTGATTGCAATTCTTTTTATTGTTTTTAGAAATATTTATGTTTTAATGTTTTACAGCTTTTAATGGTGTAAGCCGCCTAGAGTCACCATGAGGCAAATAAATCTACTTGCCACCTAAATAAATCAAATAAACAAATAATGATAGATAGAATTTGTTTCTGTTATCCAATAGGAGTTTAAATGGTGCAATTCAACATGATTATTCAACAGTAAATCTTACTAAATTAAATGAAACTTGTCTAGTAGTATGATTGGGATTAGAACAGTCACTAAATGAATGGTGGTAATTCGAGGACTACCTTTATACATTTATAGAACACATATCTATGGGTATTTCAACTACATCACTGTTTTCAAATTCTCAAAACCTCCTAAGTATTTTGAAGTGGACTATGTAATCACCTTGACCTCATTCCAAGACTTAACAATAGGTAGTAAAGACTATGAATCAAATCCAACCAACCAGAGGTGAAATCTAGCTGGTTCAGACCAGTTCTGGCATACCTGTTCCGCAAATTTTGAGTGGTTCAGTGAACTGGCAAATACCACCTCTGGCTGGCGCTGTCCCCACCCGCCCGCCCAACCTGCCTGCCCACTCGCTGTTCGCCCCACCTGCCCGCTTGCCCCACCTCACCCAGTCACTCCTCATCTCGCCTCCCCAGCATAGCATACTGTGTGGTTCTTCACTTGGGTCGACCACACAGTCTCTGCGGCTTGCCTGCCTTCCCATGCAGTACCTGCGGCCCAACTGAGTGGCCCTGATCTGCCTGCCTGAGTAAGTAAGCCTGCGAGTCACAGCCTAGCTAGCTGCTGCCCCACTGTCCCTGCCTGCCTTCCCTACTCCTTCCATGTGGCACACGGCCCTGCCATGCTTCCCTGCCGTCCACACGGCCTTCCCTGCCCCCCACGTGGCCTTCCATGCAGCCTTCCTGCCCTTCCCCGCAGACTTCCCTGTCTTCCCCGTAGACTTCTCTGTCTTCCCCACAGCCTTCATGATGGTCCCCGTGGCCAGGCCCATTTGCCTGCCTTCCCTACTCCCTTCCACGCAGCACATAGCCCCACATGCTTACCTGCCTTTTTTGAGGGGAAGGGAAGCAGCTTCTCTTTTCTTTGTGGGCAGAAGAGTTTTCACCACCACCCAGATGCCCTCACTTTCCCCATTCCCGAAGCATTTCTTTGCCTATCTGATTTCCAGTTCCATCACGTTTCTCACCACCATGTGCAGGGAAATGAAAGTTTCCCTAAAAAAAAAAGTTCAATCAATCAATTCCAACTTCTCACAAAAGAAAAAGATCTCGCAAAGTTGGAATTGAGTGAATATTTTTTTTAGCCCCAAACAAACTTTCATTTCCCTGCACCCGATGGCAAGAAGGAGAAATGCGATGGAGCTGGAAATAAGGTAGGCAAAGAAATGCTTGGGGAATTTGGGGAAAGCGAGGGCATCTGGGCAATGGTGGGTGGCAAAAGCTCCATGGCATGGGGCTGCAATGGTGTGAGAGAAGGAGGCTTTTCCTTTTTCCCTGCTCCTCAAATTTCCCTCACTCTGGCCTCTCCTTTGCAGCACAGCGCCAGGATCCACTTTGATAGTGGAGGTGGGGGGAATGGAGCGGCCAGTGTGAGGGAAGGAGGCGGCCGCTTTTCCTCTTTTCCTCTTTCTCTGCTCCTCTTTATGCCAGCCTCTACATTGCATTTCCCGCCCCAGAGTGCCAAGAGGCCCGGAACGCATCATGAAATTTGGCCTCTTGGCACTCTGGGATGGGAAAGCGCCAGTGGGGAGAAGTCACCCCGCTGAACCCAAAGGTGAGCTTCGTGGCACCTAAGAAGGGGCCAGGTCACCACCAAGTCTGGCCCTGGATGGGCAGGTCTCTCTCTCCACCGGCTGAATTTTGCAATGCGCTCCAGGACCTTCTGTGAGGAGACGGTGCATGGGTGAGTCCCACTGGTGCTGTGTTTGCTCTGTGTGTATGTTTAAAGCCGAGACGGAGGAGCCACAGTGTTCAATCCGAGCGCCCACCTCCTGCCTTTCTAAAGGGAAACTCCCGCACCCCACCCCGCTTGCTCCCGCATGCTTCCACCGCGGTCTCTCACCCTTCACTGGGTCATTTATTGGCTCACTTATCTCCGCCCTGTTTCCCCGTCTCCTCCACCTGATGCCTCTGCAGGATTTCAGCCTCTCGACCCAATCCTTGCAAGGTGAAAGAGCCACTTTCATTTGTGGCTTTCATCTGGCAGGTTCTGTGGATAGCAAGGCTTGCCACAAGCTAACATAGAGCAAGAATGAAAATGATTCCCCAAAGAGGTACTTTGCTAGAGTTATTCTTTGCTTCCAATCAGTTGCGGAAGCGGACTTGGACTCCATTGTCTACATTTCCCTTTACAATCCCATGGTTCTCTAGTGAAAATGATAACCCAAGAACATATAGTTCTGTTAAAATGTTCCCATTCTCACTTTCCATATTGGGAATCCCTAGGTACCATGCAATAATCTCATCAAATAATTCATCATGAAAATGTTGGTGCTTTCTTAATTACACCAATGCAAACAATGCGCGCACAATGACTTTGTAAAATGAAACTTTATTTAATTGGTCATCTCATCAGGCTTCAGAATCGCAAAGGTGCTTTTTCAAGAGGCAACTGGACTTTCTGGTTTTTCGTTGAAGACACTTCTTGGATGAGAAGCAAAACATCTTCAAAGAAAAACCAGAAAGTCCAGTTGCCTCTTGAAACAGCACCTTTGGGACAACCATGACCTGAGAATCTCCATAGACATCAAGCTCCAGAATCCTTGCTTTCCTGCAGAGTAAAGAGCAACAACCTGGTTTGTTTGCACAGAGAAGGCAGGCAGGGAGTTGGTAGGGTTTATTCATTTAGCAAAACCTTAAGGGAAGGTTGAAGAGGACTTGATTGAAAATAACTAGATAGAACCCAAGTTCTACTTAGTCCTTCTGCTTTTGTGACTTCCACCAAATACAGAGTCAGATCAATAATGGAACATTTGCAAGTAGACAGGAAAAGGCTCATACATAAATTTAGGCCAAAGGAACAGATAATTTAGTTTGACACAATTGTCTTTACCACATAAGCCTTCTCAGAAATAACCAAAAACAGATCAAGCTTCTTCCAGTCTGTATCAACTCTTGCCTAAATCCCATTTCTGCAGTAATTTGTAGATTTGTGCAAGCTGCTTGTAGATTGTGACAGCTTGCAAATTTAATAACATATAAGCTCTCCTGATTACAAGACACTAAAATTGATTTTTTTTGTTTTTAAAGTACATTTTCTCACAAAATATTAATCTCTCCAATATATTTCATCCAAATGTAAGCTGATAAGCCTGGGGGGGGGGGGTTGGAATACTGCAAGATCTGAATTACTAGACCTTTACAAATTACTAGCAGCACTTTGAATTGTATCTGAAAACCAACTCGAAGCCCGTCAGGTGCTTCAGCAAATGGGAGGCAGTATATTCCCTGTATGTGGCCTCGCTTAATAACTGGAATATGCAATTCTTTCTGTGCAAATGTAGTTTTACTCAGTATGTGCTCAGCGAATGAGGATAAGCTATTTGCCAGCTACCTAAAAGAAATGGAGTCACTATTTCATGAAATTACAATGGCAAATAAATGTCACTTGTGCTTAGATTGTGTTTCCTCATACCTGAGATTCAAATGAGGCAGATTGCAGATTTCGTGGTGATGACAATGGCCATGGAAGAGAGATTTGGGGTACAATTACAGGTGTTTTAGGTATGTTGAGAAGGTGGGGCCAGGCATGGTGAGTGATGTCGAGTTGGCCATGCCCACCCTGTCACATGACCACCCAACCACACCCACCCAGTCGCATGACCACCAAGCCACGTCCACAGAACCGGTAGTAAAAAATTTAGACTTCACCACAGCAACCAACCAATATTGTTGTTAGCTGTTTTCAACTTTTCATAACCTTATGAAGGTTACTTCACCAGAACTATCAGTAACTTTTTTTTAAAGTTCTTTTAAGCACATGCTTGTGTAATCAGTCATAGTATATTGTCATTTTTTCTTCTATTGGACACTTTTTCTTTTTTAAAACAATAATTTTATTAAATTATTTATTTAACACAAATACAAATATAAAAAAACTAATGCAATCTAAACAAAAGGAAAAAGGAAAAGAGAAAAGAGAAAAAAGAAAAGGAAAAGGTTCTGTTTTTATTTCTATGTATGTTTCTATGTTTGGACAAAAATCAACAGCACTTTTTTCGTGTGGCTATTAATAAAAATAGGATTGCCAACATGATCGCCAACATCCGATGACAGATATGGCACAAGAAGAAGCATGTTACTATAAGATATATAAAAGATGACTTCCCCCAATATACAAGTATGCATAATTTACATTCTCTAATACTTCAATTTAAAAACCCCTCTTCTTTCCATATCTCATCTCTTATCAATAAGCAAATTGCAAAAATACATCATTCAGTCCTTATCAGCAAAAGTCTACCAAGAGCAACTAGAAATAGTAGCATAGATATTTTAATTAAAAAAATCAGTTTTCTAATCCAAATCTAAAAAATACAGCAAAAGCATCTTTCCTACTTATAAACAAATCTTTAAATCCTGGTCATTCAGTCCTGGTCAAAAGGAAATCCCATTAATAACTGACATAAACTACAACATACACATTTTAATCTCATTCAAAAACATTCATTTTACAAACCTTAGTTTTATTTTTAAAAAGATTGATCTTTAATCCCATCAAGTAGTGTCCCATATGTTGATTGCTTATCATTTACTCTTCGTCTCTTTTCGGGAACAGCTTGGATAATTCCTCTTTATCTCTTCCCACAAAGAGTTTCCTTGGTTTCACACATTCCTTTTATAAATCCAAGATAAGGCAGTTTTCCAAGTCACTTTTCTTGATTTATTATTTGTATGTCCTGTTTATTATTAAGACATCAACGGGTTTCATTTGTAAATTCATTTTGGCATTCTTTCTCATATTACACTCTGGTGGTTTTAAATTGATTTTCAGATCCACATAGCATCCTTTTCCATATTACTTTTGTAATATTCATTTTTAAAACTCTCAATCTGTATCTAAATCAGTCTGTCTCTCTTGTACCCAATTAAAAAAAAAATTATTCTACTGTATATCATCTATTATGGTACCAAACAATCTTGTAAGTAATTTCTGGGTTATATTGTTCCCAAACAGCTTTAATTTCTTCTATAACCAAATTGTCCTACTGGACTGATTTTCAGCTATATCATATATATATATATTCAGGGTTTTTTTCAAACATAGGAATCTTTTCCACATTATATTAAAGCTTTAGTTTCATTGTTAGTATTTTGGGGGGGCTATCAATAGGTGGTCCTCAACATATGACCATAATGGAGCTTGCTTATTACAGGAGTATGTTGTGATGGTAGAAAATAGGTTAGTCACATGACCAATCCAATTTTACAATGTTTTTTGTGGCGGCTGTTGTAAAACAAACAGCACAGTCGTTAAGTGAACCAATGTTTGCTATTGGTGCAGTTTTGTCAAAAGCGGGAAGTAAGTTCTGGTTTATGGAAAAACTATTGTAAAATGTCATCATGTGACATGGGAAGCTGCAAAGAGCTATAAATGCAGCCATGCTGCCAAATGTACAAACTTTGGTCACGTGATCATGGGGGGGGGGGGGACTTTGTAAATTTGAAT
>JANHFL010003324.1:59255-83629 GCA_032468155.1 Oxyrhabdium leporinum
GAAATAAAAATAATTTCATAGTTGAATAAGTAACGAAGGAAGATTTTGATATCATAAATGTAATAGAGAGGATTAATGATGTTTTACTTATACTAAAGATTTAAAATAGAGTGAATGGCATAAAAATGACATATGGAAGTATTGTATAATTTAACTTTTGATGGAACTAAATAATGATGGATGATAACTTGGTATGAAGATATGTAATAGTGTTAGAATAATTTGGTTAAATGATATAAATATGATGAATAACAATTTATTTATATTGAAGGTATGATACCCAGATACCACACGGTTCACACAATGATATGTTTGTATAAATATTTAAAAATAAAAAACTTTACATTATGAAGTATTGCTTGAGGTATACTTATTTGTGTCCTTGAACTTTTGCCAGGGTAGCTTCTAATTCTAGAATCAGCTGGACAAAATCATGGGAGGCGATCAGAAACCTTTTGTTCATGTCTCCCTCCAACCCCATTTTTAAGTTCATATCAACTGGCTCAGGTAATTCTGGCTTCAGGATTCCCCTTGTTTAAGAACTGGAATTGATCTGGCTTCTCCATAGACACAGTCACAGGGCTTCAGAGATCTTGTCTTAAGTTAACATCCTGATCATGCTTGATAATAGAACTTGTACAGTTACAGATTTTTAGGCTGTGGCAGAAATCTACAAAAATGTAGCTTCTCAGTTCTTTCTTTTCATTTTTGTCTTTATACAGTGCCAGAGAACATTTATTTATGTTTTCATTTGCAGGCACTGAAGCAACTTAGGGGACGGGAGTCTTGTCAACAGAAAAGCAACATGATGTTCCATTCCTTCCACAGGCTGGGCTTCTGCTCAAGCCACAGACTCAGCAATCTGATATTTTACAGTCTGTAATATTTGAAAACACACTGCCAGCATCAAGCCCGTTTGAAACGTAATAGTGAAGTTATCGTCACTTGCATTACTATATTTGTACCCACAGTCTAGCAGGAAATGAACTGGATAAAAATTAATATTGTTTAAATTACTGCTTATGTTCATAATATTAATTTTTATCCAGTTCATAAGACCATCATTTCTTTTTCAGTTTTCCCCTATTTAATTTATATTCCATTATATTCAATTTGAGCAGTAAAAATTGCTAACAATTAACAACATAATTTTTCCATAATTACTATTATATTCAAAATACATTTTAATGTAGTACAGATAGTCCTTGACTTACGACCACAGTTGAGCCAAAAATTTATGTTGTAAAACAAGACATTTGCCTCATTTTACGACTTTTCTTATCACAGTTATTAAGTGACTCAGTTGCCAGGCGTTTGAATTTTGAACGCATGGCCATGGGGATACTTCAATGGTTGTAAGTGTGAACAATGGTCATAAGTCACTTTTTCAGTGCCTTTATAACTTTGAACAGTCACTAAACAAACTGTGGTAAGTCAAGGACTGTCTGTAATCAGCTCTTTCTCCAGCCCATTTATGTGGTTTCTATTATAACAAATTCTGCAGATAACTATGTGCTACTCAATTCAACCTGTCCTGCTTAAAATATTGTTACAAAGCCAGATGAGGCATTATAGTTTGAAATCTCACAATCAATTAGTTATTCATAGAGAAATCAGTACATATCCATTAATCATTAGGAGAAAATATAAGCGGAGCGTGCAGATGTAGACAGTTTGATATGCCCATAATTTTGGATTCAATATAATCAGAGGCTTCATCTTTTTTATTCCAAATAAGAGGGCAGTTCCATATACGTTCTCTGTAAGTTGTTTTACAGTTTCAGGAAGAGGAAGAGAACTGTCCTATTATTTAAGAAGTTACCCGAATTAATATTAATACTACTCAGTATCATGTAAATTTTATCAGTATCCATAATGCTGTCACTAACTGATTAAAGCTTCCTGAATGCAGTTATTACAGTAGTTTATACAACAGAAATTGCAACTATAATGACAGTACCATGTACAACCTCCAAATTCTTTTTTAGATTCTTGTTGCTATGATGTTGATTTTTGATGAAGTAATTACAAAAAGTGGTGCTTGATATCTTAAGTTTAACAAACTCAACAGTTTGTTAAGAAACTTTATCAAAAATCCGACACCCCATTCCTGAAAATATTTATTGTCTGTCTGTCTGTCTGTCCGTCCGTCCGTCCGTCCGTCCCATCCATCCATCCGTCCATCCATCCATCCATCCATCCATCCACCCCATTTCAGATTCCAAACACTAAATACTAAATATAGTTTTTTGCACCAGAAAAAACTAAGCACCCTTCTATTTAGCATTGTTTTAGTATCTTTTGTTTTAAGAGAGTGAAACTTTAACACAGGAAGTGTTGGTAGGGTTAGAATAGAAATGTTAAGAAAAACTTTATTTAACTTAGAGGATTTTAAAAACTCTTTTTCTTGTTAAAAGTATGAAATGTAAAAGAAGAAATGTACATGGAATTATGATAATTTTAAAATAAAAAAACTATATTGTGTTGAAAAAATTAAATATAACAAAAATAGAATAAAAATCCATACATACGTATAAATATCTATATTAATTTAATTGTTAAACATATTAAATATGTATCATATAATAATCTGTTATAATGTGTCATCTTCTCATTTACAGAGTTCAAAAACTTTTCAAAAATAGATAATGAATTACTACCCTGAATCCATTACTTAAAATCAGAACAATAAATAATAAAATTATGTTCTTTGCTATACCCCATAAAATTATCTTCTTTTCTATACCTCAAGTTCAATCAAGTTAAAGCTCCTTATTCCTTATTTTAGGAATAGAATTCAACATCACATTTAGATCTTTAAATAATATATTTGATTTGTATCTCAGCTTTATGTTGTATAATCCAAGATGGAGTACGTAATTTTTCTTCTACTATTTTGCACAATAACCCCAAATGTTGGATTGGGCTGAGAGACAGACTGATACCAAGTCAACCAGCCAATTTCTTTGCCTAAGGAAGAACTAGAACTCATGGTCTCCTAGTTTCTAGTCCAACACTGTAATTACTACACCAGACTGTTCTTTTATTTCTTCCCTAAATTATATTAACATACACATAAATTTGAAGCCAACAGAAAACTATGACAACCCCCCCCTCAATTTGCTTATAAATGGGTGTGGCATCTAGGCAGATCCAGTTGCTGTTCTAGGGACAACAGAATTTCATTAGAAGAACAAAAGAATTTTAGTGAAAAAAACCAAAGACATTCTTAGGATTTGGTCCATGATTTTTTTATTTTTCCTTTCAGCATTATTTCTAGCTATATAGCATTATTTTTTGAGGTGTAGTGTTCAGAAGCCTTCCAAATATGGTTGTATCATGGATTTGTACTAAACATAAAGGATACAGTTTTATTGGGGTGAGGTTCCATTTTACTTGTTATTTATATGTTTTGAAGATTTTACTTAATTATAATGAATTATTTTCTTATGTGTATTATTCTTTTTGTTGACTACAGTATATAATGTGAAAGACACCATCTGCGCTAGTGTTGCCATAGAACGTAATAACAGTAATTATACAAACTTGATCGTTTTATTGCTTAATGGTGCTTGTTTTTTATTTTAAACATGAAATCACTGCCTTGCATGTCTTGATTTTGCAAACTTCTGTTAATGATGTGGAATCTCAGAAGTTTGAATTTGCAAATCCTTGAAATTAACAAAGATCTAAATAGCTAGCTGTTTGAACTTCAACACTACTTTCAAGATACAGTTTTCAAAATTATTTTTTTGTTTATACCAAGGTAGATCTATTTGGCAAGTTAATTACTTGTCCACAACATTTTCATATAGAGAAAAAAGCTACAAATACTCCTCAAAATCAAGAGTAGGAAGATGATAATCCAGAAAGGATCTAGAAGGCTTTTGCTACACATTTTTAATAGACAATCCTGATACACTCTAATTAAATGTATTCATTATCACGTATCTTAGTAAGCAGGAGACTCTGTTTGTGCATGGACATGTGACGGTTGCCGTATGGTCATGCAAGTGTGCAGTTTACACTGAACATCAATTGCCAATGATATGCTGATGATACTTAGCTCTGTATGGTCATCTCTATGCCAACTGGAGATGTTGTCAAAGTCTTGCCCTGCAGTTTGGAAACTAATGAAGTCTGGATAAGTAAAAGTAAATTGAAACTGAACCCTAGCAAGACAGTTCATTGCAGTTTAGTTGCCATATCAGATTGCTTTTCAGTGGAGTGGGACAGGTCTGTGACTTGCAGCTATTCTTGTATGGTAGGTGAAGGCCATTACCAGAACAATCTTTAACCAATGTCAGCTGGTTACAGTTACAGCTTTTCCTGGAGAAAGGGGACACGGGTAATTACTCATTCCATATCATCAACAATTTCTGCAATGTACTTCTACGTGACGATGCCTTTGAAGTCTACCTGAAAGTTACAGTTGATTCAAAATAAAATGGTGCTAGTTACTAAGGTCATATTACAGATTTTCTATAAGATCTGCACTGGTTACCAGTAGATTTCTGGATTGCAATTCAAAGTGCTGATTTTTAGTTATAAAGCTTTACATGGCTTGGTACCAACATAACCCACATAACACATAACTGGAACGTGATCAGAATTCAATGTGATATGTTGAATGGTACCAGTGATAGAAGTAACTACCAGTTATGTGTCTACTGCAGGAGGAGGTTTTGTTGTTTTATTCAACCATGTGAGTTGCAAATTCTGTATCTGTTTTCTTCTGTACATCTTGTTAATGTATCAACTTAATACGTACTCCCTACACTATGGATCTTTCTTTGATGTTTTAGGTTGTCCACTTACTGCAGTACAATTAGTCCAAAAGAGAAGTGTCATGCTTCCGCATGATGATTACAACGTGTAAACACCAGAGTGCGGTTCACACTGCAGGATTACATCTCCTCTGAAGTTCTATTTACGTATTTCAGATTCTCCCCACATTTTCCAATAGAGAAAAATATACAATTGGAAATGGGGAGAATCTGAAATACTTATAGTCCTCAAGTTATGACCACAACTGAGTCCAACATTTCTGTTGCTAAGGTGAGACAGTTGTTAAGTGAGTTTTGCACCACTTTATGACCTTTCTTGCCACAGTTGTTAACCGAATTACTGCAGTTGTTAAATTAGTAAATGGCTGTTAAGTGAATCTGGCTTCCCCATTGACTCTGCTCATCTAGGACCCTAGGACACTACAACAGTCATAAATATAAACCAATTGCCAAGAAACCAAATTTTGATCACATGAGTGTGGGGATGCTACAACGCTCGTAAGTGTGAAAAATGCCCATGTCACTTTTTTCAGTGCTGTTGTAACTTTGAATAGTCACTATATATGGTTGTAAATTGAAGACTACCTGTACTTTAAATTTTAATTATTATTTTAAAGATTTTTCTTAATTTCAAATAGAATTTTCTTCTTCATTGACAACTGCAGCAATAAAATCAACTCAGGCATCTTTTAACAGTTCAGTACTGGGTGCACAGACAATTTATGTTTGTTCACTGCAGTTTAGTTGCTATATCAGATTGCTTTTCATTGGAGTGGTCCATAATTACAGCATTTGGTCCATAGTTCTCTGCCAAAGCATCAATGCAGAAGCTACTCCAGAAACAAGTAGGTCATAAACGCTTTCTATGAATTTTAGTATGGTACATCTTGGAGTTTCCATCCACAGTGGAAGGGATTACAAAAATATCCTTGAATCAAGGCAAAAGATATTCCTTAGCATGTAATAATGAATCAAAAGCAGCTTTAAAACCACCACAAAATTCTGATAGTTCATTCATGCCAGCAACAGGTGCCACAGCTGTAGCCGAGGGATCCAACAATAACCTATAATAAGAAAATCAGCATCATCATATCTAGTTCAGCTTCTGTGATGTAGATGGAACTCCATTCCAGTAGCAACCTGTCCAGTCAATTATGAACCCAAAGTGTAGGCACATCTGCTTAGTTGCTGATTGTTGTAGTGCTGGAATTACGGAAATCATTTCAATAGGAATGTCTTTTCCTGTGTTTGTTTTTAACTGCATTTCTGATAGTTTCAGATCAGCATTAATTTTTGCAATAAAAACAGCTACCGTGCTGGGTTCTTTCTCACTTTGTCCTCACTCTCCATGACCAATTCTTTATTATTATTCTTTTTGTTTTAATGCCTTTTCTTCCTGTTCAGACATAAGGCAAAACCCACTTTTTTTTTACTCAATTCCACCATTGTTATAATTGCTGTGTCTTCTCTACTCATCCAACAAGCAAAACTAGAGTCAGGAGTAGATTATTTTTTGTTCTTTTGTTTTTCTTGCTGCTTGTTTTATCGAAATTTCTAGAAGAACGCCACTAAATCTGCAAGAATGACAATGTATACTGCCCTGCTGAGCTAACAGAATAACAATACAAGTTCACAGGAACAATTAATTAATCGGCAATAACAATAACCTAATAGACCACAATACAGCTTGATGGTAAAATTTTAAGGGGACTGAATATAGTTTGTTGATTGGTCCCCTCACCTATGGAAGCTTATCACACCCTTTTAAAGATGAAATTATTTCATACACAGAAAAAAGGAATTTAAGAAGACCTATTGTTGTGGAGACATGCACACAATTTTTGTGGAAATAATTTTTATTTGACCACCAAAAGGAAAGAATGGGGAAGGGAGAGAGAAAGAGAAAACACTACTTTGTTTCAGATTTGAAACAAAACAGCAAAACTATTCAACAATAAAATAATCCCCAATCTTGTTTTTCATCTCTTCTTTCCAGTCTAATTGCTAACTCTCCACCGAAATGCACAGAACAAAGAAAATCTATTTTAAATCGGCAATGTAATAAGATATATTCTAGTACTAATGTATTACTTTAAAAGTCCATTATTTTCATTAATAACATAATGGTCAACATTTTCATTAGTTTTTTTTATTAACAACTTTTATTGTTAATTAACATGGAGCTTTCAAGGAATATAATGAAGTTGTTCCAGTGGCATTTCATATATCTCAATATCCCAGGCCAACATAATCCTGCTTGTCTTTTGCAAAGCAATAAAGATCTGGCTGTTCCCCTAAAAATTTGGGAGGGCAGTTAAACAAGCTTTGCTGGTTCACTGGCTTTATTGTTATTGTTTTTCTTTTATTAAGTAGGTGGGAGAAAGCCATGGGTATATGTTATATGTAGGACTGATTTCATTGTTATTGTTAAATTCTTGTAGACTGTCCAGAATCCTTGCTTTGAACTGGGCAGACAAATAAATTGTTTAAATAAATAAGTAGAGGGCCAACCCCCCCCCCCCATAGTTTTTAATGTTCTATAATGGTGTACATTAAAAGGCTAATCTTCAGAGATATTCACCAGTGTCCCAAAGGTGCTTTTCCAAAAGGCAACAAAACTTTCTTGGATTTTTTTCTTTGAAACCCTTTCACTTCTCATCCAAGAAGCTTCTTCAGTTCTCATACCAGTGATAAATATACCTATTTCCATTTCCACCATTATTTACATTACCACCCAACTAGTTGTCTTCTATTTTTCACAGGGAACGAAGGATGACTCCTCTTTCCCCTCAGATACAGATAATTATGGGATGGTACCCTAGCAGTTAAGACCGGAAGATTGGCAGTTGCGGACCCAAGTACTATATGATAGGATGGGCTCCCATTCTTGCCCCAGCTTCTCCAACCTAGCAGTTCAAAAGTATGCAAATGCAAGTAAATAAATACTAACCACTTTAGTGGGAAGGTAACACTGTTCTGTTCATCTCAGTGTACAATCATGCCAGCTACACGACCATGGATATGGCTAATGGTGGTTTCCTCAACTAGTAAAGGGAGATGAGCACTGCCCCCTAGAGTTGGACATACCTAGACAGAGAAAGTTTTACCTTTACCTATGGGAGGGAAATCTAGTATTTTTTGAGGTACTTTGTAACAGCATGTGGGAATGACCCGGGAAGAAGGGACAAGAACCTACCAAAGGAGTCATCAGATAAAACACAGTTTAGCCTGTAACAAAGATGTTGATGGGGCAAGAGTCAGGGTGGTGCAGTGGTTAGAATGCAGTATTGCAGGCTAACTCTACCGACTGCCAGTAGTTTGATCCTGACCGCCTCAAGATTGACTCAGCCTCCCATTCTTCTGAGGTTGGTAAAATGAAGACCCAGATTGTTGGAGGCAGTATGCTGATTCTGTAAACAGCTTAGAGAGGGCTGTAAAGCACTATGAAGCGGTATATAAGTCTAAGGGCTATTGCAATTGCAATTGCAAGAGGTCTTCCCTAGTTTCTTAAGCTGTAAAGGAGGGGGTGAGACAGAATTACTTTCAGACTTTGCAAGATTCACTTAATATAAACTTACAATAATATAGAATTAGCTAATCTGATCATGTTTTTACCTTGTAAGGCTGGCATACATATTCATAAAGCTGATAATTTATTCCTCATAATTATTGGGTTTGTGTGATATTGAATTGACAGTGCTCTTATACATACCCTAAGACTGATAATTCAATTCACTGAGATCACCAATCTCTTAAAATATTGAAATATATTTAAAATTAATAGATCACTTACTGAATCTAATGATATGATCATCAGAGATACATAAAATTAGTCTGAATTTAGGTTCATTGTCATAAACCTAATAAAATAATTATCTGAAGTAACTCAAGAATTATTCCTCAATACTGATTTATTTTAAATACTGACATACAGCCTTTTGATAAATTAAGATGTCAACAAATGCAAACAAATAAGTTTAATAGAAAAAAGTATTTTAAACATATGATCCAAGCCTTTAATTTACATTGTCCAAAAGCAGATTATCACATGAAAGTCTAAACGGTGTACCCTTTTTGCTTCCATTACTTGATGTAACATTTTTCCTAAGGCTACTTTAATTTTCATTTCTACTGCTCAAGTGAATTATATCCCTAGTTTCTTCAAATATACATATAATTAGGGAATAAAAGCATAGTTGGATATTTATTTTTACAGCTGAGTGATCAATTACTGTCATTGTTATGCTAATATTAAACTGAAAAAATGAGTTTATTTCAGCTTCAGACAAATAGATATTTATCATACAATTTCATGCATGCTTTCACATCCTGGCATGCAAAAGCTTAATAGATAAATGGTCTGACTCATTCTGTATCTAACTTTCCTAGAACTTCTAGAGAGATTAAATTTTCTCTGAAAAGATAACAGATCTAAAAATTAAAAATGAGATATTTAGGCTGAGAGTTTTTGCTGGCAATCTTACAGGATCCTTTAAAAGGTATTGAGTTTTTCATGAAAAAATTGAAAAATTTTGGTGTGTCAAATGGTTTTAAGATTAATAAAAAGTAAACAAAGATGTTGATTAACAATAGGAGTACACAAGATCAAGATGACCTGTTTTAAACCTAAGAAAAGGTTAAATATTTGGGTGTTACTTTGACTAATATGAACTGCATGTTGTTTCAAAATAACAATGTTAATGTAAGCAATGAAGTATAAAAAGATATGCCGAGATGGGGAAAATGGTAATTGTCTTCATTGGGAAGAATTTCTGTGATTAAAATGAATGTTATTTCTATTTCAGAAATACTTATATTGACAATTGGTATATTATTTAAGTAGTGGCAAGAAGATATTTGTTTGGCAAAGCACGAAACAATAATTAAACACAAGCTGCTGTAGGATGCTGAAGAAACAGGGAGATTATGATGACCAGATTTAAAATTTGCAGCTTCTTTAATTTGGATGAAAATGAGTGTCATTAAGAAATATATGGTTACTGAAGTACCCAAGAAGAGGACCTAAAAGATAACAATTTAGGTCGGAGAATTGAGTCATCTTTTCCTTCCCACTGTCTGCGTTTTAAGAACTCCTGGTATGAACTACCCTTTTTTTTTCTTTTTGTTTTTACTTTCAGACATTAATCCACTGGTTGAATACTGCCTTAATTTAACCTCCTTCTGGATATTAAAGTGTCTCTTTTTATGCTTTTTATTGTTTTATTAGCTGCCACAAACCAATTCTGTCTTTTCCTGTCGAGGCCATGGTAACCCTGCGTGGTGAAGGAGAGCTGTTTTGATTTACATTACTATAATATTTTCAACACAGGGATTTTGTTTTTTATAAATTTATTAAGAAAACTCTGTCTTAATTTTTCTTAATTTCTGATTTAAAAAATCTTTTTTCTGTTGAAAGGTCTTCTCACTGTTTTTTTAGCTCAATTTGTTAAGGTGCTTTTCCTGTCTTTGAGAGAAGCTGTTTACGACAGGCTGCAAAAATTCCAGTTCTAAAAATTTTACCATTGAAGTATTTTGGACTATATTAAAGTATAGTCAAAATGCAAGCAATATACCAAGACAAAGCTTATTGGGAAAGCTGGGCAGAAAGAATATTTTCCGGCTTACAAGTTCAACTTGAAAATTTGGATAAAAAGCTTGATAAAGTAACAATGATCTTAGAAGATGGCAAACAGATACAAGTAAAAACACTGCAAAAAAATTTACAACCAGGTGGATTGGAATGCAACCCACTGCTAGCAGCCCTGAAAGATGAGGCTGTCTGGGAAAATACAAGTTGGTTAGAGGACTCCGAAAAAGGTATGGATTGTAAAGATTCAGAATTGACAGAAATGACCAGTGGTGAACTTGACTTTTCTAAGATTGGGGAACGTATCTATTATACCAGTGGTCGCCAACATTTGCAGCTTGGTGGCCCGGTTGGGGGGGAAAGAGGAAACCTGAGCCGAGCAATTGGCAGCCCGGCACGTGGGCATGCACACGCATGCACACGGCCCTTATGCAAGTGATGGGCTAGCACACATGTGCACAGCTCAATTTACACGAGTGGCAGGCAGGAGCGCACATGTGCAAGTTCCCACCAGCCTGTCGCTCGTCATCCAATTCCAAATAGACCATGGCTTGGTAGCAGGCTGCGGCTTGGGAGTTGGGGATCCCTGTATTATACTCGATCAGAAAACAAATGTTAAGAGATGTTATCTTAGATTATAGGAGAATTCTTTGTACAACAAATGCTGTGGAGATATACACAAGAGAGACTTATGACTTTGAGGAATAAAATCCAATTGTTAGAAAAGTTCCCATTTAATATCTTAAGGAAAAGCCTTATTGTTAAGAATCAACTGAGGATATTTGATCATGGATGGACCAGAGACAATGATTCCTATGACTTATTGTAGATCAGAAGCCGTTGTGGACTTTCTGTGAGTGAAATACAATAAACAGATTGTTAACAGATTGGGCTTAGAAGTTTAATTCCATTCTTGACTTTACCTGTTAACTATGTTTTCATATATTACCACAGATGTCAGACTAAGTGATTTGGATAATATAGTATTGTAAAAGTTTATAAATTGTGTTCCTGCTTTGCAAGGGGGGACAATTTATGTATATGCCTCTTTTGTTTTGTCTGTGCACTTTTTTGATGTACTTTTGTTTAGTTTGTTTTGGTTTTGTAATTTTTTTTTCTCCTTTAGGGAGAGTTTGTATTTTAATGTTTTGAATAAAATAAAACATTGAGATTAAAAACTATATGGCTATTGGAATTAGGAGGACATGATTCAAAATTTGATTGGCAGATTTATTTGTGATATGGTACAGTTAAGGTTCATGTAGATTTTTAAAACCATTTTATTAGACATGCGTACTGAGAATTTGGAAGAGATATGAGGCAAAAAGGTTTCCTGAAGTCCTTTTATGTTTGGCACCCAAAGAAGAAGTCTTGTTTAGAAGGTAAATGATAGTTAAACAAAAATGGTTAACCTATGCTGATTTGCTGAATTTTTCCCAAATTCAGAACTTAAGTTATAAACAAGAGAAAGTTAAGTTGGAAAATTTTACATGCTACTGATTTCCTAATGTTCAGCTAATGGAAAGATTTAAGTTGGATAAAAAGAATTATGAATTTGAAAATGCTAAGCCTGATTTTCATGTGAAACTCTGTACAAATGATAATCATGTTATTTCTAAGATGTATAAACTTTTATTGAAAATGGAAATGGAAAATGAAAAAATTACAGATTGTATGATAAAATGGACAAACAATGTTTGGATATAGTGTAGGCTTAGACCAATGACAGAGAATGTGTGGGGAAAAGGGTTGAAATTTACATTGAATTATGATATTAAAGATAACTTTTATAAAATAATATACTGCTGATACATGACAAATGATAAAAAATGTATAAAGCAATTTCACATATGTGTTAGAAATGTAATCAAAACCAAAAACTTTGTTTTCATACATGTCAACAGCAGCAAGGTACCACTTCCGTGGGAAGGTAACAAAGTACTGTGCCAGCATATACTCATGTTTGCCACATGACCATGGAAGTATCTTTGAACAACGCTGGTTCTCTCTACTAAGAAATGGAAATGAGTACTGACCCCTAGAGTTGGACACAACTGGACAGGGGAGCCCTTTACCTTTTTTTACAATAGAAGAATGGAAGGTAAAGCTGATGGTGGAGGTGGCAAAATTGATAACTGAAAGAAATGAAAAGTTAATTATATGGAAATAATGTAGATACTTGTAAACTTCAGACATATTTCCTTTATTTATATCTGTACCAAAAAAAGTCTGAAGTCATTCTTTTTCTATCTTTATTTGTTTTCTTGTTTCTTTTCTGCACTTTTTTCTCTTTCTTGAACATTTTTTTAAAAAATTCCCTGTTTATTTATCTTTAAACCTGTATTTTTATGAAAATCAATAAAAATATACATATACTGTATATGAGATGAACTTTTCTTAGTATTTTGGTCCTGAATCCCTGAATGTATGATATTCAAGTATTTTGCTTACAATGTTTATATTCCATTCTTCCTCTTAAAGGTATTCACTCTTAATAACAGGGATTACATTTTATCTTTGTAACAATGGAGCTAGCAACTTCTCCATTCAAATAAACTTCTGAGCTGAATGAGAAATAAATCAAATTAGCAAAAATCAAATTAGTATTCTCCACACATGCTATTCTAAAGCTTTCCAAATTAGGTTTCACCTGTCAATTAGATGCAGTCTGGTTACATCTGAATCACTACACATAATACCACATGTTATAACAAATTGTTTGAGTATCCTTAGCGAAAGAAGTTGATATCTTGCTTACTTTTTAAATAAATGACAAACTTGTTGATATTTGCACTAAACGTATTTCCTTGGATTCTGGCTAAGTTCCATTGTGGTACAAGCATCAACTGAAAGTCAACGTACCCTCCCTTATAGAGCAAATTGTTATTATCACATTCTACAGACCAGAAAGCAAAATGGACACAATGTTTTTGCCAAGTTTCCTTGGTTTAAAACAAATCTTAACAGGAATCAGGATAAAGGCCTTCTAGGTCCAAGTCCATCTCTTTTTCCAATGAAAGCTTAGTCAACATGACCATTCCATTAATGCTTTACCCAAAGTCAGTCTTTAAAAAACACACTTTGAATAAGGCTGTCTTGTTCACTTTAACTATGTAATTTATGCTAATTACTGACCTAATTTCTTCGCCTCACCTCTGGCATCCAGAAGGGCAAACAGAAAAAATCAAGTAACATGAAATATCAGGGATAGTGCCCAGCAGAATTAGTGAAAGATCTTTAGTTTCAGCAAAATCCAGCATGATCTGAACATGTAGATTACTAGAAATAAATTACCATAGTCACTTATACCTGTTTATTAAATGTTTATCTATATTCCTTTGAAAAAAATCTGTGCAACAAGCATAGTGTGTCTACTAGATATTAGGTTTATGCTCGAAATTTATAGAATGACATTTGTATATGTTCCGATTAGTATAATTATACTATTTCAATGTATAGTGAACACAAATAGAACCAAAGGATTATCTAATTCATAAACTACATTCTGCAACATACAAAAGGCAGATTACTATATCACTCATTTCATTTCTTCCATTTTACTTTGGTTTTCATTTTTTCTTCTCCTTTGCTTAAGGCAATATTAACTCAGATGACAAAACCATTAATCCATGAGCAAATAAGCCACATTTACATTTATGTTATGTATTATAAATGTTATGATAGCATTTATAACATTGATTTGGCTTTGAGAATATGATTTAGAGTTTGCAAAGATATAAATGTAGCACTTGCTGAGAACAAATACAGCTTTTTTTGCAGAATTATTCAACACCCAGAAAAAGATGCAGCTGGTTTAAGTGATTCCAACTGGTGCTTTATGTGCAACACAGAAAACTGTAAATCACATTTAAATTTCAAAGCTAGATTGCTACTAAATTCTTCTTAATTACAAGTAATATGATTTAAAATTCAAGAATAATTTTGAAATAATTTTTTATTTCAATAAAATGCAATTCAGTGCCCACTTTGGAAAACCTCTAAGGGCTACTACATGTTGCCCGTGATCTCGGGTTAGATTCTTCCACTTTTAAAAATTAGATATGATCTAGATTCTAGAAGTATGACAGGTATCTATTCCAAACTGTTGTGTTTTATAAATCTATTTGAAGGCACGGAAGCATTGTTCTGTGTATCCCCACTGATTGGAAGTCAAATCAGAACATTAACTCTGATTGGAATACAGCCCCAATTCGATATCTAAAGTGCCTGAACATTACAGGTGTTTCTACAGTTGCCAAAATTATGACCAAAAATTACCCAATTTTTAATAAAAAGATATGACAACATTATTACAGATATTGAAGCTAACTGAGTTTACATTGCATGTGAAAGTGAATAAAATAAATGAGTGTGTATGTGTGTACGTACATATGAATATATTTTGGATTCAAAAGTCTTTAATATGTTTTTTAGCATCTAAGCCTCTTGTAACATACTATCACATCCAAAGCATAGAATATGCAATCAGTAGAAGCAACATATCATAAAGAATACAAAGTATTTTCACTATTTGAAATTATGATAATTCAGTGAGACTTAAGTCCATTTAACTTTTCTAGGTTGTATTTATACACTTGTTTTTCTTGTTTTATATCCAATTTTATTTCATTTTTTTGCTGTTGATTTATTAGGCAGCTTATTTCTAGTTAGCTATTAATCTATTTTGGCTATGACCAAAAGTGCTGACTGCTTTTATTTCATTTTCCAGTTCACTGAGCTTATCTCTCTAGGCCTGAACCAATTACAGAGTGGGTTCTGACATGTCCATTTCTGTCTTAAAACCATTCAACAAGCTGAAAAAAGGTGAAACAAAATGAGACATATTTAAATATAAATTGATTTAATATTAACAAAGTTGATTGCAAAAGCAAACTTTGAAGCATGTATTGCAACACATATAAAGATTGAAGTAGTAAGATTATTGCCCACTTCATTGTATCACAAACAGAAATACAGAAAAATAGACATTTCTACAACAATACTGGAGAATTCTCACCATGTATCTTTTTGCTTACAAAAATAAATAAAATTTATGTAAGATAATCAATGGAATAAGAAATGAAGAACCTCCTGTATACATAGTAGAGCAAGGACATCAACTATGCATAGCTAATTATAATTCAATTAAGTAACTCAACCGTTATTACTATTCTCATTTGGCATATATACTTGACCATGATGGGTAAAACTACTTCTGCTACAATAAAAAAGGTACACAAGTTTTCAAAACTGTGCAAGGCTTACATGTTAAGTTTGCAATTTTACAAATACTTACCTTAGAATAACCCTTTGAGCATAACTTATGAGCTTTGTATGTTAAGTTGACTTAAGTCTCTTTATTTGTAGTAATGTTAAAGCAGCTTAATACGCTATGAATTGTTTAACGAAATCCTAATTTATTCCTTCATTAAAGCTATACCTGTGCAGTATCCATTATTATTCTTTCAAAGGCTTGTATTTTAAAGGACATATTCAGAATTTGAAATATGATCTCAGCAACATCCACACCTAGTTTTCTCATTGTGTTTGTTAGGCAGATTTACTCACTTACTACCAAAGATTCCTAGCATTTGTAATAATGCCTGATCCTGCTTCTTACTGGACTTTAATTTGAATCCAGTTTCTCCTAAAAACATAACTGACTCTGCAAATTAATTAAGATAATAAGGATGGAGGGAGGAGGTTGCAAACAAGAGAGGAGTCAGACTGACTAGACTAAACGTTTCTAAAACAAGACACCATTCATCTAGCTCAGCATTCTCTTCAGGGGTTGGAATCTGGTTCGGGTAAGGAAAAGGCTAATGCAGACAGACTTTTTCTCGACATCCCGATTTGCCTAGAGTGCGCTAACTTGAAGGAGGTTAGTTAACTGTCCAAGGCTGGGAGATGACATTTTCTTTGAGCATCTTCGCTTTCCCATCACCTCTTCTGCCCCCTCGCTTCTCGCGCATCCTTCCACCGCCTTCTAGCACAGCTGCCACGCCTTACAATAATACCGCACTCCACAGCCACGGGGGGGGGGGGGGGGAGGAGAAGTCGGTTTATCAACAGACAGAGGCCTCTCCCCGTATAATGTGGGGCGACCCGTCCTTTCAAGTCCCTACTTGTTTTCCCGGGGTTCCAACTCTTCCAGGCAACCCGTCCCTGTCAGTGGAGGAAACGGAGCAGGGGAGACGCGGCTGGAGGTGCTTGCTAACCGCGCCGTATCCCCATCCAACCTGCATCCCGCTGAGCGCGCGCGCGTGCGCCGCCCGCATTCCGCCCTCTACGGCGCAAGTTGCTCGGAACACCTTCCCCAATTGCGTGATGGAGGGAGAGGCAGAAAGGAGGGCACCCCCCCCCCTCTTCCCTTCTTCCATGTACCAGCTGTGATTTCCCTGGACTCCAAACAGGGGTCTTTCCAGAGATGTCATGGAGGGGAGGCCGTATATTTCTACGCAAATCTACATCAATGCAAAGGGAGCCCCTCTCTTACGCCAAATAATCTACATCCGGTAAGAAGCCACTTCTCCACTTTGACAATTTGGCAATGGTCCAGGAACAGGGATTTTTTTGCTCCCAATTCTTTTTAAAATGACCTTGGGATCTTGGGATCTCCAGCCTCCCCCCTTCTTGCCATTTTTATTTTTATTTTTATTTTCATCACTGTTATCTGCTGCTGCAGGTTGTTCTGGCCACAGTCAGAAAGCAAAGGCAGGAGGGTGAGTAATTCTGATTTTTGGTGAGTGACTCTTCCTCCCATAACCCCCAGCAAAGGAATTAACAATAAAAATTGAACCGGCACAGATTAAGCCAGTCTCGCGTCAGCTGTCAAAGATACGGAATAAATTAAATGGATTCAGGATTTAGGCTGATCTACCCAACAACAGCCTTCTTCAGCTGCTGTTGCCTTCCAGATGTGTCAAGACTGCATTAACCATCACACACACACACACGCACACCAGCTAGGAAACATACAGTATCTGGGCTGGAAAAGCTGAACAAGTTTCTTGGTTGGGGAGTAAAACCTTTCCCAATCTAAAATGGGCAGCGCCGAGACTAAATCTAGTTTTTGCAGCTGACTCCGAATTCTTTTTGGTCATAAACTCCTGGCCAGTCCCGATTCGGACAAACCGGTTAATGAAATTGCTTCCAATCCACTTTTGTGCGCGGTCTAAACATCCTTCGCCTGGCACCTTTCCAAATTCCGACGGGGGAAGATCCCACAAGACCAGATGGTCCAAACTCTGGCGGGTACCAGAGACGGGAGTGGGGACTTTCTGCCTTTACGGCAGGCAAGCGCCAGGGCGCATCCGCACGCTCGTTTCGCTACCTCTGCTGGGGGAATCCTGGCTCCGCGGGAGACCTTGGGGGGAATCAGAGGATGAAATGGGACAGAGCGGATCCCGAGTCGGGCTCTTGGCTCCCCGCCGTCCGCAGTTCAGCCCGGAATTCAACCTCGAGGCGGGAAGATTCCTCCCCCTACCCCCACCCACCCCCCACGCCAAAGAAGCTGCGAAATCGAAGCCCGCTTGGAACCGAATTCCAAGAGGCTGGGTTTGGTTTGGGAAGGCTGGGCTGCTTCCAGCAGGCAGGCAAGGACTGTGTGGGACCCCGGCCGGGAGGCGGGAGACCCCGACACGCTTCTCTGCGACCGAAGGCGCCCCCGGGGGAAGAGGCGGAGAGGAGTCGGTCCGCAGAAACCCTGGCGCGGCGCGTGTTGACAAGGGTGGCGGTGGGCAGCGTGGCAACGCGGGGCTGCCTCTGGCAGGAAAGCCTGGCGGGACCCCTAGCCGGACTTTTCCGGCTCCCCTCCCGGCTTGCCTTCGGGAGATCTGCCCCGGGAAAGCCGCCTGCTCACCTGGTCAGGTGCGATCCCGCCGCTGCTGCTCGCGGTGCTGCTCCCGCTGTCGCCGCCGCCCTGGACTGCCGCCCGCGCCGTCGCCGCTTGTCCGAGGAGCCAGCTGTGGGGGGCGTGGCCGGGGACTTCCCTCATTTGCATGCCACCTGCACGCGACCCCCCGCTCCGGCAGTATAAGGGCCAAGCGCTGCTCTGGGCGCCGGCATTGCGCTCCGAGCTCCTTAGAAGGCGCAGGTGAAGCCACGCGAGGTAAGGCTGCCCGGTGGCTGTTGCCGCGAAGCCGGGAGGGGCTGGAGTCAGGCTGTACCCAAAGCCTTTGGGGTCTGACCGGAGATTTTCCTTCTCTCTGGTCCCAGAGAGAGAGAGAAAGAAAAAGAGGGAAAGAAAGAGAAAGAGATAGAAAAAGGGAAAGAGAGAAAAAGATGGAAAGCAAAAGAGATGGAAAGATGGAAAGAGAAAGAAGGAAAGAGAGAGGAAGAGGAAGAGAAAAAGATGGAACGGAGATAGAAAGAGGGAAAGAGAAAAAGAGAAAAAGAGGGAAAGAGAGAGAGAGAGAGAGAGCGAAAGAAAGAGAGAGAGAGAGACAGAGACAGAGAGATAGAGAGAGACAGAGAGAGACAGAAAGAGAGAAAGAGTCGCATGCCCCTGCGCATGTGAAGAGTGCTCCTATCCTCTGCCAGCCATCATCTCCGCAGCCTCGAACCCCAGCCGGATCTCTTCTTTTCAACAGCCCCGGCTGGGCTGAGGCTGCTGCGGATGGACAGCCGTAGCGGAGCGGTCCCGTGTCCCCCCCGTCCCCCGACGGTCTGGGAGCGCTCCTGACGGTTCCCTCGGAGGCGGCCGGCAGGCGGGTGGATGGGTGGGTGGCATTCAGGAAGAGAGTCGGTCCTGTGGCGCCCTTTTCGCTCCGGATCCCCAGCCAGCTTGGAGGGGAAAAGGCTGTAGAAGCGCCTGCGGAACGCCTGGACACCAGGCGGAGGAGAGTTGGGGGGGGCAGACCGGAAAACCTGGACTTTATCTGGGGGGGCCTGGAGACTTCTCCAGACTCAGAAAGACTCCAGCTACCCCGCCCTCCTCCTCCCCCCAAAAAAAGCTTCAATCCTTTGCCAGGACCCCCGACCAGCTGCCGCCCAGGTTTTGCTGGCCTTCCTCGCATTCCCACGAGCGAGACGCTTTCGCTGACCGTCCTCTCGCCTCTTTTCCAGATCCGCAGCAAACATGACCTTGTTCGACGGCGTCTACCCCTTCTACCCCCAGTCCAAGAAGCCCTTTGTCTTCGATGTGGACCTCATCATCGTCATCATCGTCTTTCTGGTCATCGCCTTCAGCTTCTTGCTGATCCTGCCTGGGATTCGAGGCAGAGCGGTGAGTAACCGGTTCGCGGTCCGGTTTCAAACCGGCGTGGGACGAAGCGTCCGGGACCATGCGCCCCCCACTCCCCCCCCCAAGAGTTTCAGCGAAGACTAGCCTAGCGCAGCTCTTGAAAGTTAGCCTGGATTCAGCCGGGGTGTGTGTGTGTGTGTGTGTGTGTGTGTACGCGTGTGTGCAGTTTAGTATACAGCGACCGTGCAAATTCGGCCAGTCGGTTCTTGGATTGGGGTCCAGGGTCTTGAGTGAACTCAGAAAGGCGGGTTAATGCAGGCAGGGATTAAACGGACCGTTGCAAATGAGGGGGTACACTGAACGGCAGGGAAGAACTTTGAGGGGGACGAGCGGTTTCTAAATTTGATAAATAAACTAAAGAAAAGAAGTGCCAACTCTGGGCAACTTGACTGGCCGCGAGTAATTTGCTTTCCCGAGAACAATCTGTGCCCTAGTTTAAAGGGGGGGATGGATGTGCTTTTCCAGCAAGATTTTTTTTTTTAAAAAAAAAGAGAAACATATGTCTTTCTTCTTGTGGGCTGGATTTCTCCTGAAAAAGCCAGTTCATTGCTTGCTTTAACATAAAATGTAGAATTCTTCCAAGTTTTTCCCACCCCCCCGAAGTGGTTTTTTAATGCAGCAGATTAAAACGACAATAAGTATAATTGGCGGGATTGGGGTGAGAAAAATACAGAACGAAAAGAGAGTGAAATAGGGATTGGGCTCTAGATGGGGAAAGGGAGAACTTTTGCGAACAAAAAGGATGGCTTAGCTTGAAGAATCAAAAGTAAGATATTTTTTTTCTCTTTTAGAGAAAAATTGGAGGGTGGGGGGAAGCTATTGTTGATAGAGAAACCAGGATCGGTTTGACTCAATTCCTAAATGGGATTTTGGGAGATCAAACATAGATTGAGATTGTCTTTGCTGTGCCCGGCATTTCCAAAACTGGATTTATTGAATTTTTATCCCACTTATCCTCGAAGAGCTTTGAAATGTCTACAACAGGCTCTCCTCTCACTCCACCCCACCTCCCAAAACGACCTACCCTGTGAGGTAGGTTGGGCTTGGAGAGCGTGACTGGCCTCAACTCCCCCACGAGCGAGTGAAGAGTTGACGGTGGGTTTTGTGGTCTGCAAGTCCTTTGATCCCTTGATCTCTTTGTCAACAGAGACTGTATTGGCTTGTTCGGGTCATCTCAAGCCTCTTCATTGGAGGAGTGATTGTTGGTAAGTCCTGGTTTCGTTTCTTTTTAATACCTATCTTAATTTGGTCACCATGCTAAAAAAAAAAGATGTCGAGACTCTTAAAAGGGTGCAGAGAAGAGCAAGGAAGGCGATTAGGGGCGTGGAGGCTAAAACATACGATGGACGGTTGCAGGGACTGGGTAGGTCTAGTCTAGAGAAAAGAAGGACTAAGGGTGACAGGATAGCAGTCTTCCAATATCCGAGGGGCTTCCCCAAAGAAGAGGGGGGGTCAACTTATTTTCCAAAGCACCAGAAGGCAAGACAAGAAACAACGGGTGGAAACTTGTTAAAGAGAGAACCAACCTCGAACTAAGGAGAAATTTCCTGATTCTTGGAATTCGTCAGCGGAACGACTTGCCTCCAGAAGTTGTGCGTGGTCCAACACTGGAAGTTTTGGAAAAGAGATTGGGCAGCCATTTGTCTGGGAAAAAAAAAAAAGATGTAGGATCTCCTCCTGCTCGAGCAGGGGGTTGGACTAGAAGACCTCCGAGGTCCCTTCCAACTCTATTCTATGTTCTATGAATTTTGAGTCCTGAGGTGAATTGCCTACAAATTTAGAGAAACCTCCAGGAGGAGCCCTTTGATAAAACCTGAACGTGTGATGGAGAGCTAAGAGGAAGTAGAGAAACTGACGTGTGATTTCAATTCAGCAAAATGATAACTAGGTATGATTTCACAAAGGAGATTAATGCTTTTAAATCTTTATAGCACGATTGTGCTGCAAAAAAGGAGGAAAGTAATTTTAAAGCGAGCCACTGTTCTAAATTATTAAGCTAATTTACAGATGGAGGGAATGCAAAAATGCCACAAATACCTTTTTCAATTTAAAAGGCGTCCGAATCTTATCTTCTCTCTCACTGGAGATTGGGAAGAATTGAATTACTTCTATTGGATTGGATTACAGGATTGTTTCATTAATTAATGGGACAGATCACAAAAACGTCTGCCATCAGGATTAAGGAACCACTACTCTAGATGCCATAAAACCCTTTGATTGGAATTAGCATTGTGATTTCTTTTAATTTCCAACACACGGTGCACAGGAATTAAATTTTCTGGAAACTTCCAAAGTCTTTGCATGGTGTCTTTTTTAAAATATACTTTTTTCTCTTGCATGCTGGAGATTTTCCTGATGCTTTCTTGAAAGAAGTGAAGGGAGGGGGAAAAAAAAGGATTTGATTTTCTGAGTCGGTTGACCCCTTCCCCCAAACCTTCTCCAATTTGATGGGTAATAGGTGACTAATTGTAAAGTTGTGTTGATCCAGTGGCTTTGTGGTCCATTGGCTACAATTAGTATTAACGAGAGAGTCTCAGCTGTGAGAAATAATAAAGAGCAGGGAAGCAATGAGTAATAGATAACTAGCTATGTAAATCATTGGAGTTAAGCATGGATGCTGAATCCTGGCCTGTCAATTTTAACGGCTCATTTAATATATTTCTCACCTCATTCTCCCTCCCTCTCCCCAAAAATCTTTCTTCTTTTAATGCAGAGAACCCAGTTTGAATGGCCCTCGCTGTCCCTGGATAGAACATTAACACAGGTAGACCTCGACTTATGATCACAATTGAACCCAACATTTCTGTTACTAAGAGAGACAGGAGTTGAGTTTTGCTCCATTTTACAAGCTTTCTTGCCACAGTTAGCACTAGCACTAGCATTTAGACTTATATGCTGCTTAATAATTTTACAGACCTCTCTAAGCTATTTACAGAGTCAGTGTGTCGCCCCCCACCCCCCAACAATCTGGCTCCTCATTTTAGCGACCTCGGAAGGATGGAAGGATGAGTCACCCTTGAGCCTGGTTAGAACTGAACTGCTGACAGTCGGCAGAGTTAGCCTGCATACTGCATTCTAGCCACTGTGCCAGCAGGGTTCTTGTCCTTAAGTGAATCCCTGCAGTTGTTAAGTTAGTCACACGGTTGTTAAGTGAATCTGGCTTCCCCCATTGACTTTGCTTGGCAGAAGGTCACAAAAGGGGGTCACAGGACCACGGGACACCGCAACCGTCATAAATATGAACCATTTGCCAATCATCTGAATTTCGATCACATGACCATGGGGATGCTGCAACAGTCGTGACAATTGGTCATAAGTCACTTTTCTCAGTGCCACTGTAACTTTAAACAGTCACTGAACGAAGGATTGTAAGCTGAGGTCTGCCTGTGTGGTTCTAATTCGCTGTCTGTACAAGATCTAACTGGGCCTGTTTACCTGCGTCTAGGTACCCAGAGCCCCATCATTATTTTTCTCTCACCTGGGTATCCTTCACAACTGCTTATCTGAGTTCCATTAAAAAACAAGGAACAAAAAAACCAGCCCTCCAGGGTACTGGTGCAAAATCAACACTGTAGTTGAACAAATACGCTTGCCACATCCTACAGGGTTATTTGCTTGTTTCGCTCTCACAAGAAAGGAATCGGTTATATTTGGTTGTGATCATTTGGGGGCTTGAAATGAAAAGGCCTGAACACTTTGGATTCATTTGCTGCAGAGTTCAGGCAACGTTTAAGAGCCATAAAACAAATAATTTGAAAGAACCATTTCTACACTGCCATGGGTTAAAACAATAAATACGTCCCCAAGAATTTTTTTGCCCGCTTTGAACTCATTCTGGAAGGAAAGCCACCATTTATATTTCATCAAATATAGTCACATCAAATAAACCACCAACTTTTAGCCTTTTCTTTCTTTAGTCCTCTAAGCTTACACAGTTGTCAAAATGTATTTGATCCCCACCTCCAATCCCACGAAGAGTTAACTTCCCTTAAGCCTGTGGGTTAAATCTGCTTAAACAGTGTAAAATTGGGCCTTCCAAAGTTTTTGTAAAGCCCACCCTGTAATCGGGAGGAAAAACTGAATGTACAGTTACAGCTTAAGCTGGTTAATCTCCCCAATTAGTCAACTAACGGTTAAAATCCTAAATTGCTGGTTCCCAAGGCTGATTCATGAGGAAGCGACCAGGTTTTTTTCTGCAGAGGATCCTGGAAAAATCTTATCCTCAAAGTTCAGTTTTAGCCCCTTTGATGTCCATTTTTTTTTTTTTAAAGTTAAGGTATGACTTTGTACCCAGATTTTCAGGCACCCCTATTTTTAAAGTTTGTGATGAAGTTGTATATCTAGGTAGATAGGTAGGTAGAGAGATAGAAAGATGGATAGGTAGAATAGCTAGCTATGGGTGGATAGATGGATGGATGATAGAGGGAGCGAGTGATAGAGAGATGAATGGATGAATAGATAAAAGTGAGAGAAACATGGATAGATAGATATAGATATATAGAGAGAAAGAGAGATGGCTGCTGGCAAAAATGGATAGATGGATGCCTAGATAGGTAGGGATGGATAGAGAAAGAGGGATGGATGTATAGATAAATAGATAGATAGATAGAGATAGATAGAAAGAGAGATGTATGTATGTATGTATGTATGTATGTATGTATGTATGTATGTATGTATGTATGGATGGATGGATGGATAGATAGATAGATAGATAGATAGATAGATAGATAGATAGATAGATAGATAGATAGATAGA
>JANHFL010003324.1:95985-108241 GCA_032468155.1 Oxyrhabdium leporinum
TTTACAGAGTCAGCATATTGCCCCCAATAATCTGGGTCCTCATTTTACCCACCTCGGAAGGATGGAAGGCTGAGTCATCCTTGAGTAGAATGCTCTGTTATGACCACATGCATTTTCTTCTTACTGTGCCATATCACAATAATTTTTTTCTTCCATTTTTAAAGCATCTGTTAATATTTTGATTATATTTTTACTGATTAGTTTTACTTCTTTGAATTACAGGAAGTCCTTGACGTAAGACCAGAATTGAATCTGGAATTCTGATCAAAAGTTGTGGCAATCGTTATGCAAGTGACCATGTGACCATACCCAGGTTTACGACTTTTTGGCAGTGAATGTTACATGAATGTGGCAGCTATTAAACTAATACAGAGATCATTAAGGAAACCCATTTTCCCCAATGGACATTTTTTTTGTTGGAAACTGGAAACACTAGAAACCAGTAAAAAATGCCAAAAATTGCAATTATGTGACTGTGGGATGCTGCAAATGGCAAAGTATGACCACATGACTGTGTGGGGGGAGAGGTGCATCCATTCGAACTTCAAAATTTGAATCATAAGTAGCTCTGGGAAGGTCTGTCATAACTTGAAATAATAGCTAAACAACTGGCTGTTAAGTAAGAACTACCTGTAAAAGTACCAACTGACCACTTAAAAAATGACCCATCCTCCATGGATAGAAGTTAAGATAATTGTTCTTATTATCTTTATTCAGCAAAGACCCTGATTAGACAACAAAATAAATTTTCAAAAATTGACATAGGGTGGGAGAACAAAGTTTGGACAGCTGCCTTTTTATACACATAAGGAACATGTGGGTTCCTTCTTCTAGCTGGCTTCAACACTAGCCAGAGAGCTCCCTTCTCACGTATTATCTCTAGCAAATCATTCCTATAACACTTATTATAGGCTGGATTTTGTGTTAATCAATGAACTTTATGATAGTAATGTATTTTATATGTTATTAATGTCAGGGGTGGGCTTCAAAAATTTCAGCAACAGGTTGGCTGCCCGGTTGCTGGGTGGGCATGGCCATGGTGGGCATGGCGTGGCATAGTTTTCACCCTCCCCAGTTTCCGGAGGCTTTCCTCGAGCCTTCGGGAGGGCAAAAAAGGCTTCCCCAGGCCACAGAGGCTCTCTGGGGGCTGGAAATGAGCCCATTTCCAGCCTTCCCAAACTTCCGGGAGGCCCATTTTTCACCCTCCCCGAGCCTCTGTGCGTGACCTGCACTTACCTGCATCCAAAATGGGCTGCGTGGAGATTCCTGGGAGGGGAGGGGAGGGGTGGGGTGGGCGTGCGTGCAGGGCCAGCCAGGAGTGGGATTTGGGGGTTCTGGAGAATCTTTGCTAACGGTCTGTCTGAACCCATGAACCCGCAGCAGCCCACCCCTGATTAATGTGTACTTGCTCATATGCAATCCATCCTAAGCTGAAAACATAGGAAATAAATTAAGTTAGTATGTCTGTATGATTTCTGTGGGGTTTGTTTATGGTTTGTGTAGTTTTACAAATAAATAAAAGCTAAGCCAAGGTTGGCAGACATGCTATAGATATTTTATATTTTATATTCCTGTATATGCCACCAGATAGAATGGCTTATTCGAAGGCGTTTTGCAGTTAGAAAAAGCAGCTTGATTATCTAGATTTCCTCCCCCCTTCCTTGTTTCTGATCATTCGGTTCCTATTATATATATTCCCTGATGCATAGCACAACTTCTGTCTGAAAAACCAGACAATTCACGAAAAAGAAAATAAAGAGTTTGGGCACTGTAATGAGCTATCAAATTTGCTTGGCTGTATGGTTTAAATTATTCATCAGTAAATGTGTTGTATTTTGCTTTGCAGACTTATTTTATAGTCTGAATCTGGACCTCTTGTACACAAACTATTACTTATTCTATTATGCAAATTTTTCATTTTGGCAATATTCCCTGGAAGAGATTGAGTGCTGTGCTCTCTAAATACAATATTTAAAAAGCAGCTAAAACAATATTATCTTAGCAAAACTTACAAAGTAGAAAATACATTGTTTCAGGGACATGAAAAATTAAGGTATATCCCAGGTATACAAAGTTATTTTTTGATATATTCCCGTATAAAATATTTTCTCTGATAGAAATGAAGCTAAATGAACTGCTTCATCTACTAACTATTTAACTGGCTTAAAACAAACATATAATTGTTCTGTGTCCTTTTGAAGAAAAACCAGGCTACAAGGGAAGGGTTGGCAGCATGAACATAGAATGAAGTTTCATCTTCAATTGGTATATTGTATGTCAAATTGTATGAATATATCTTTGCATATGTAGACAAAAAATATAAACAGTGAAATTCAAAGCTATGGAATGCAAACAGGAGCAATATGTGTATGATATTTCTGTGTGGTCTGTAAGTATAAATGGCCTAAATCAATATTAAAATCCCCAATTCTACAAATTCTGCTGTAATGTCCTTGAAATCTATGTTTTAGAAATGTATATGTCAGAAATTGTTTGAACAGATGACCACACATTTTCAGCTAAATATTATGTGAATTTTTTAAAAAGACATGTAAATTGTTTCTGGCAAGCAGTTTAAATACAAGAAATGTAAGATTTTCCTGAAATCTAAATCTAAATATTTATTTTTCTTTGTGCATAGTATTTTTTTTTACAATGATTCTAATCTCCATTACAAATATTTTTGATCATTCAGTAGTCTTCATCTTCAAAGAGGTTTGGTAAATTAACTACTTTGCAAAATGCACAGAACTATTCAAAATGTTATTTCCTGTTTGGTCAAAATAAGTATAATAGCGTAAATGGAAATGATTAACAACTGACAGAGACCATACTTTATATTCTTTTTTCATACTGTGGGACATACATGCCTTTCATATTGTTGTGTGTTTCAGGATAAGCTAGGTCAAGCAAAGTGCAGACAAATGAGTAATACACAAAAGAATAATATGAAGTAAGTTAACAGAAAATATAACTAAATCTGGTTTACACCAACTCAACTTACTGTATCTTTCTGTACCTTTCTCTCCTTATAAACACCCTTGATTCTACCACATTTGTGCATTAATCCATACATTGTACAGTAGAACCTCTGGTCACAACCATAATTCATTCCATAACTTTGGCGATTTCATCGTCTTCTAATGTTTTTTCTTCAGGAATTTTTGGGTCAGAAGTCGTCTTTGATTGCCACCCGAGTATGTGTTCATGACCAGATTCAAAAATTTTGTGAATTCTTGGTCGTGGTCAGAACCGTTTGTGGCCAGAGGTTCTACTGTATTTTGCTCTTTAAATGTCTTACATGTCTTACATGTCTCTTTTTTCTACCCACATCCATCCAACAATGACTTTCTCATTTTTACTTTCTTCTCAAGCCATTCTGTCTGACTTTATATGTTTCTTTTAATTCATTTGTTCTCTCTATATGACCAAACTATCGCAACGTTCTTCTTTCATACTTTCATCTACATTCATTTATCAACTATTCCTTCTTTTCTGCTTTACTCCACATACTACTTAAATAATCCATCCTGACTGAATTTAACTTTAAATTTCTCTTGGAAGTGGATGCATTTTTGCCTGCCACCCTACAACTAAGGGGCATTTACAATGTGCTCAGTGGTGGAATTCAAATAATTTAACAACCGGTTCTCTGCTGTGAATGGAAATTGACCACCCCCTAACACCTCCCCTCGCTGTTAAACTGGATCCTGGGCACTATCTTGCAACGGAGAAACAGGAAACAGAGTGACTGGCACGAGGAAAGGAGGAGGCTGATTTCCCTCTTTCTTCTTCCTGCTCCTCCTCCTTCTCTTGCACTGGCTGCTCCATTTCCCATTTCTCCATTGCAGCACAGTGCCCAGGGTTCACTTTGACCCTCCTCAAAATCCTAACTCTTTGCCTGTCTATTAAGTGGGCTTTGCCCAGAATGTATGTACTGCGCTGTGTAGTGCGCAACTTTGCAGTCCCATTTGACAAGAAACCCAGAGATTATCTTTTTTTGGGGGTGGGTGGGTGCAGGCAACAGAAGCGAGAACTAGAGAAAGACCACCTTCCTAGCAAGATAAAGGAGCAGTCTCTGCTGTGTGAACAATGTGGGCTAATAAAAGCCTCAGAGCCTGGGAATTTCTGGGTTATGGTCCTTTTATCGAGCACGGCTGCTTGGACCTTTTAGGAAGGCATGTTGCCACAGCTGTCAGTCAAACACAAGGGATGAGCCCTCGGGCGGGAGCCGAATCTCATCCCAGCTAGCTCCAAGGGGTTCACAGGGGCAGCACCGCCCATTCCAGCCATCCTTCCTGCACTGTTGCCTTCTTCCACCATCTTAGGATAAGCGGGGCTCAGCAGGTTTGAGTCCCACCACAGGCCACCTGGGAATCAGCTGCATGGGAATACATGGGGATGACCAGGGCTCGGGAAGACCTGACCCGATGCCTGACACCAAACCTCAAGCGAAGAGGGTCCTCTGCAACGTTGCACATGTTTGGGTTTCTGGCACATGCTCAAGAGAGCACTTGCTGAGCCAAGTGTCTCTTGCGAACTGTAAAACCTTGGCGGCTGCTTCTCAAACAAATATGGTGCAAAGTGTGTACAAAGGCAGCTGGCGAAGCCCCTCCACTGATCTTTTTCCTCCTTTTTTCCCCTCTCCATATACTTTCCTATTTAATTTAGTAACTTCTCCCCCACCCCCGTGATCTGATACTGCTTCTTCTGCTGCCACCACATGAATCTTTGCTAGTCTGGCCATTCAGGAGCCGGTTTGCTGAACTCCACAAAAAACATTGTGTTAAAAAACAAACTTTCTCTAAATTTATTTAGGCATTTTTGACTGCTTGTTTCTGGCTTGATTTGCTGCCATATCCCCCACATCTGCATAAAGATAAGAGCCCAGATGAGTTAAATCAGGACATTAACGCCCATTTGGTGGGTGTTACACCCATTCTATAGCTACATTAAGAAGGAAAAAACTTCTGCAGCTCATAAATCTCCCAGGACCAGAAAATTTTCCCACTGTTTAAATGGATGCCCTGCAAATAAAAAATAAATAAATCGTAAAAAGCAAGTTAAGGCAAGATTTATTTTCCTTTGTGTCTAGGGATTACAAATCTTGTCACTTAATTATGTTGCTCATGTATTGTAGATGACGATAAAGATATCATTTTTTACTTCGCCCTGGTTGAGCTGCTGCAAACAAGCAGTATAAACTGAATTATTTAAATTCAAAACATTAGTCTTAATAATGTTGAGGAAACTTGTAGAATTTAAAAAATATATCACTGAAGGAAAAAATAGGTAAAAAACCTTATGTGACAGAAAATAGTAGGTTTCTAGAATTTCTAATATGGCAAAGGTTCTTACAATTCTCAAAATTCCCAAAAGCTGTTACAATCCTCATATTATTCTTTGTGGATAGAATCTAAATTGAAAAATCTATGTATATATTTATCAGTGCAGAAGATGTCAAGATACACATATTAAAATATAGATAAACTCTTGCATAAAATAACAGTAGGAAAGCCCTCTAATGTGAAATGACTGGATTGAGTTGGTGTGAGGCACAAAAAAATTATTATCGGAAAACTTCATTTTACTCATTACTCATAAATCTAAATTTATTATTGCCTGTCCTTGAATTTTAAAATTAAGCATTTCTCTGTAAAAACATTGATCTATCAATTGATTGATTATATGCCACCAAGTCAGTCTCAGCCTTTAGTGACCACATAGATAGATTGATAGAAGACAATCTGATCCTAACCAAGTCCTTCAGGTCTTCCAATCTTTCTTCCACCTCTTCTAACATTAGTGCCTTCTCCAGAAAACTAGCTCTTCACATAATGTGCCCAAAGTAGGATAATTTGAGCCTGGTCATTTGTTCCTTGAAAGATAACTCTGAGCTGAATTGTTCAATAATTCTTTGTTTTCTTGGCAGCTCATGGCTCATGGCATTTTCAGGAACTTTCTCCAATATCAAAGTTCCAAAGCTTCAATATACTTCCTACTTTCCTCCTTCAAAGTAACTTCTGCTTCTTACCGTTGGTTGCACTATTCTGATCTTTGCTGATATAGACACATCACAGTTTTTGAACATCTTTTCCAAGCCCTTCATCGCTGTTTTACCAGGTGTTAGTCTACGGCATATTTCTTGACAACTTTTTTTTACTGTTGATGATTGCTCCTAAAAAGGCAGAAGCTTTCCCTCACTTTCATATTATCGCTGCCAATTCTAAGGTTGCTTTTTCTATCTGATGTCAATAGCATGATCTTTTTTATCTCCCTCTTCTATTCTGCCTGAAACTCTTATTGAATTCCTTCCTGTCTTTTTTTGTCTTTGGCTTCCATTCCCGTCATTCTTTGGCACTCTCTTTTCATCCTTAACGGCTTCTTTAAGTTCATTACACAGTTGCTCTGATTCTCTATCAATAAGGCTCAGGGCTTCAAAGCAATTCCTGATGTTCTCTTTGAAAATATGTATATCTTCAAGATTATATCATGGAAACTGATTGCCTTTCTTTTTCTTTAGCTTAATGTAGAACTTGCTTAAATGTAGAAATGGTTAAGTAATTCTCTTGCTTCATTTTGGTATCCTAAGCCATGCAATCTAACTACATTTTCCTTCTTTAATATTTCTAATGTTGGCATTCCAGCCTCTAATAACAAGCAACACATCTTATTTGCATGTTTTGTCAATTTCAAGTTGAACTTGATGATAAAACTCATTAACCTTTTCTTCTGCATCAATGGCTGGAAAATAAACTTGAACGATCATTATATTAAAGGATGTCCACAAAGTCTAATTGATGTAGTTTGGTCATTGATTGCATTGAAATCAGGTATTGTTCTTGCTATATCCATCCTAACTAAAAAAGCAACATTGTTCCTTCCTTCTTTTGTTTTTAGGTCTTCAATAGTAAAGAGGGTATATTCTGACTTAATTTGTCTAGTATCAGTCCCTTTCAATTCACTGATGTCCAAAACGTTAAATTACAGATGTTTCATTTCACTTTTCACTGTGTTGAGCTTTTCCATGCCCATGCCTCCTATGTTCCATGTTCCCACTGTAATTCTGCCTTTGCACATTCAGATTTTTTTCTCCTGTATGGTGAAATCAGCCACTAGATGTCCTGAAGGCTTTAATTTAACTATGTCATAAACACTATTAGTACTCTGAAAGATCCTTAGCTCTTCCTCAGAACTACTGTATGTTGAGTACCATCAGACCTGAAGGGCCCTTTATCTAGCCCCTGTGCATGGCCCTTAACTTATCTTCTTCACTGTCAGCAATGGAAGCTACATATTCAGATACTTTTTGTCCAGAACATGGTACAAGATGTGGGAAGCTGAAGAAACTAAAGTAATTCAGAATCTGTCTCTCGAAGTAAGCTCTCTAAGAGCTTACTTTCAAATAGTGTCTCACAAATAGGATAAACAGTGGCAACTGCAAAAGTTCAATGAATATTTGATAGTATCTGTAAGCTTCCACTGTGTAACCTTCACCAAGACAAAAACAGACAAACATTGTTCCTGTCTAGGAGAAGAGATTGTTTTTGCTTTTGAAGGCAGAAATCCAATACAGAATAGCAACAATTATATCTTGTTCTAAATTATTGGAAATCATGATAAACAAATTAGAAAACAAGGAAAATAATTCTCAAGACTAATTTCTCTTTTGATCTTCAAATTGGAATGAAATCAGCCTGCTTGCTCTATTTAACATTAAGAGATTCCAATACAGATTCATCCTAGAAGAAACTATTATTGCAGGGGGAAAAATAACATACTGTTTATATTTTAAATCCATAGGATTGTAGGAAATACATTTAATAATAAGACAGAATAACATGTCCTTTCCCCTTAAATTCTAACAGCAACCTGAGAAAAGAGAGCCACTCTCTATTGTAGCACACCAAGCTAAGCATGTATGTAGTATTTTAGCAGTTTTAGAGAAATCTAGATGTAAATGCTTTAAATAGGACAATCAGGAGGAGCTGCCTTGGAGAATTTACAAACTATTTGAAAGCTACTCTGGGTGCCATCGACACTGAGCAAACCCTTCTAGCTTGCTATAGTTCTTTGGCAGCTTTAAGATTGATTGTGGTTCTGATAGTGATACTAATCTCCCAGTAGTTTTAAATCTTTTTTTTTGTCTTGGGAGCTATTTGTGAAAAATCTATTCCGATTCACTCTAAGAACAGATATTTGATCCTCTTCTGTAAAGTGGTCAAGGGGAAAGAAAAACCATTTTCTCTTGGAGAGATTGGGAATTCCAACTGTATTTTACAGTTTTTAGAACATCCATTATTGCAAACCAGCCAGGCTAGGTTACTCTGAGTAATGACAAGAAATCTTTAAATAAGTACACTGCAAATTGCTCTCCCTTTTATAATTCAAAACCCTGATTTCTCCAGGAAGGCATTAAATCTTCCCCCATCAGAATGCCATACAAAATAAAAAGCAGAACTGTACAAACAACTGATAGCAAGGAAATAGAAAAATGGATTTAATAAAGCAAGGAAGCAATTAGTTTCAGCTGCCAAATGATTCCATCTTCTTCTTTCCCTCTTAGACACTAAACCATGTCTAGAAATGTCTAGAAAGCCATGTGCCAGCAGTAATGTGAGAGATTTACATATAAATGTTATGTGCATGGGAAAAACTTTGCTTGCCTAATAAAGAGTCTGCGGCTCCAACCGGTTTCAGGGAAGGTTTTACTGGTCAGCCTGCTGAAACTTATTAAGATATCCAGAACAGTGACTGACCCTCTTGTGGATTAAAAAGAAAAGCTATATTGTGAGGTGGGCTACAATTCTGGCTTTATGTGGACATGTTTAGCCTGAATTTCAAAATCCGGAGTACTAATAATAATTTTTATTTTTAATAAGGGTAACTCAGGCCATCCTATGTTGTACGCTCAATTAGGCTACTAAATACAGTCAATAATATCTATGGTGGATATCTCTATTTAAAGTTGTTAGCCTGGTGGACTTAGTAAATATACCGGTAGAGGAACAAGTCAACTTTATAGCCTGTTTCAGTATAATTAACCAGCTCTCAGTATATTTAACTGATGTAATGAAGAAATAGATCAAGAAGTTAAACTCAGGTCTATATGCTGGTTTGGTTGTTTTTTGTTTTGTTTTGTTTTTCTTTCCTCAGATACAAAAAGTGGAATAAACCTAACAATTGATTGCCACTTATTCACTCTTGTTTACACACAAGTCATTTGTCATTAAACATGCCCTACATGAAATGGGTTAAACAAGGATGTATCCTTAGTTTACCTCTATATAACTTTTATATTAACTTGATGGTTGAATGTTTAACCAAAAATGAAACTTCACCTAAAATTGCACACTGGGCACACAATTTTACAGGCACTGTTAGATGCTGATGACGCAAGAACTCTTTCTTAGCTAATGGCAGGGGTAAAAAGGCATAACAGACAGGTAGTCCTCTACTTATAATCACAATTAAGTCCAAAATTTCTGTTGGTAAGCAGGACAGTTATTAAGTGGGTATTGCCCCATATTTTAATCTTTCTTGCCACAGTTGTTAAGTGACTCACCACAGTTGTTAAATTAGTAGCACAGTTGTTAAGTGAATCTGGCTTCCCCATTGACTTCGCTTGTCAAAAGATTGCAAAAAGTGATCACATGATCTTGGGACACTGCAACCATCATAAATACATACCAGTTGCCAAGTGTCTAAATTTTGATCAGATGACCATGGTTGAGGACTAACTGTACTCTAATTCTTTATATAGAGAATAATAAGACAATAATGTTAATATTAATAATAAGATTAAGAAAGATTAAGCTTTAAATAATTGAGCAATTTTCTTCATTAGATACATGTGAAGCTTCATCAGCTACAATGATCTGATGTCCCAAATAGAATTATAGTTTCATGTTATTAAAGCAGAAACTGATACAGATTAACAGTCAGGCAGTTTTGGTTGCAGATTATGCATAATTAATCACATATTAAAACTTCATACATACAGGGCTTTTTAATGACAGTTTTACTGTGAATTATGAGCGCCAGTCAGTTGTTTCCCCATATTTTAATTTGTTGCAAAGTTTTATCTATCTGAATATACTTATCAAGGCAACAAATGGAACTTAATTGGTGGCAGTGTCTGCAGATAGTTAAGAAAATATTGGACCAATTTTGTTCCTGCTTGGACTGTAATTGCTTGAAAATACAATTTTGCTTCTTCATACATAAAGTACCTGTATTAGCATTATCAATTGGATTATTTTACAGTGCTTTGCAAAAAGCACTTTTAAAGAACCTGAAGATTTCTTTTTCTTGATTCAATTCTCATATTTATTCTAGAAAACTTGTGGGATACAATTTAACTCACTTTTTATAGAAATAGCCTCAGTAGCTCTTTCCACCAAAAGGTGTCTGTAAAAGAAAAACAAACAAACCATGCAAGCTCCCTAGGCTTCTGTTTTGGTAATGCAGTTTTCCAAAAAGGAAATAATTTGGTGCCCAGTATGATGGTGATTTGTTCTTCTTGGATATTTTCCACTTAGGACACCAGACAAAAAAAGCAGCAATAAATCTATTATAAGTTATTCAAAAGCTAGACTGGTTCAGCCAACAAACTGAAAGCAAGAAAGAGGCTTTGGTTTCTAAATCCTTAAGATGTTGTGCCAACTGCTGTGCCCTTCCACAGAAAGAATAGGATTTTCTCTAGGTTGCCTTTTCTCAGATTGTGCTAGGTTGCTGTGCAAGAAAAAGAAACTGAGTTAGCAGATGGCTTGTTTACTAACAACCAATATAGCTATAGAGGTATTGTCAGCCATCTGCATTGTTCGGTGAGGCCACTGAGAGTTTGCTTATGGTTGACCACTTCACTTTATTCTGATACTGCCACAAAATGTTAGTACTGAGTGACCATCACAACAGTATTACAATATCAGCTATGCAGTATAACCAGCCCTAAATTCATCTGTGACCTGAAATTATATTACTTCTTAGCTCATCAGATTAATTTAGCCATTATTTCAAAATTCCAGTTTTTAGACAGTCTTCCTGACCCACAGACATGCAGTTGTGTGAGATTTTAACTCTTCAGCAAGACAGACATATTTGGTAGAGGTCAGGTGGGAAAAGAGCAGAGTTTTATCTTCCTTATTTATGTTTGTCTCCTTTTGTTGTCTTAAAAGTAGCAGCATTTCTTTAAAAATAGCATAGATGTTTATGAACTGAAGGAGAAGTTACAGTTTTCCTGAGGCTTAATGTTATTGGTTGCTAGTACACATTCTATAATATGCCATTTTAACCTCATGAGTCAGATCCCCATTCCAAAAGCCTTATTGAGTATGTGCTGCAGGTGAATCATTACCATAATTATGGGATTCCAAAGAAAACAAATGATAATAAACCTTTTAAGTGTTTGCAGATATACACTGCTTTCTTTTTACTATGCCAGATGGGAGGAAATAGAGTTAATTCAATCAATTTTTTTTATATTCATGAGAGTCACAGAGCAAAAGTCACCAAGACTCATTATAATGGGCTCTTGAAACCACTTCTGTTTATGACATGAGTGACTTATATATTCCAGTTGTAATTTGAGTCATTTTGAGAAAACTAAGATTCTATTTTCCAGAACAGAACACCTAAATTTACAATTGACATTTTCTTAAAGTTCCCACTATGGATGGATGAGGTAAGGCTACAGTTTAAATTGTGTATGATTTATATCTGAAAAGCAGGGTAATATGTGTTATTTCACATACAGATTTGCCTTTCCTTATGGAAGGAATAAAACCAAGGATATAGAATTTTATTCTTTTTTCTGAACTATACAAATGTTAGCAGTGGGACCGAAACTGGATTGGGGGGGAGGAGGCTACTGAGCAAGAAATCAGCTCAAGGTGGATTGTTTTACTATTCCAAGAATTCCCAATGAGAGATACTAGATTTTTTTTTAATGTCGTAGAACAAGTGAAAGTTTTTCCTCCAATCTGTCTCATTTGTATAACTTCATAAAATACAGGTAATCCTCAACTTACAACAGTTCGTTTGAAGTTACAACAGCACTGAACAAAGTGACTTATGACCATTTTTCACTCTTATGACTGTTGCAGCATCCCCAGAGGTGAAATCTAGCCGGTTCGCACCGTTTCACGTGAACTGGTAGGGAAAATTTTGATTGGTTCGGAGAACTGGCAAATATCACCTCTTGGTGGTCCCGCCCCTGCCTGCCTGCTCACCGCTCGCCCCGCCCCCTGCTCACCCC
>JANHFL010003325.1:0-30227 GCA_032468155.1 Oxyrhabdium leporinum
AATATTTTACCTATACTAAAGATATGAATTTAAAATAGGATGATTGGCACAAATTTACATATTGAAGCATTGAATAATTAAACAATGTAGGATGGCAATTTGTTATAAAGATATGTAATATTGTTAGAATTATATAATTTGGTGAAATGATATAAATATGATGAATGCTAATTTATTTGTATTGAAGGTATAATGGCCAGATGCCACACTGTTCACACAATATGTTTGTATAAAAAATTAAAAATAAAAAAACTTTATTTAAAAAAAAAAAGAATGGCACATCTGTCTTAGCATGTTTGGAGAGGCCAGGGGCTGAGGACACTGTCCCAGGCCCCTCAGACATTGGGGGAGGTGGTCAACCAGGCGGAGAGCTGCCTGCCTTCACAGACACAGGGGGAGGATCAGTGGTGCTGATAGGCAGCAGATTTCTCTGGTGGGGAATAGCTGCCTCCTCCACTCGATCCAAGAACACAGAGAGCAGAGCGTAGGCAAGCTTAGAGAAGGGCTGCAAGAAGGGCTGGGAGAAGATCACCCCATCCGGAGGTGAAATCTAGTTGGTTCAGACTGGTACGGGCATACCGGTAGGGAAAATTTTGAATAGTTCGGAGAACTGGCAAATATCACCTCTGGCTAACCCCACCCCCGGCTGTCCGCTCATCACTTACCTCTGCCCATCCGCTCACTCCACCCCGCCCACTGGCCACTCGACCCCACCTGCCCAATCACTCATCTCAACTCCCCGGCATAGGCATAGCAGTTTATATAAGTTTAATGCAAGTAATTAGTCACCTGCCTGCTGTCCCACAAGGACGTGCCTGTAGCCCAACTGCTCCTGATCTGCCTGCCTGCCTGGGTAAGTAAGCCACTGCTGCCTCTTGCTTCCCTTCCCACCTGGCGCTGCGTCCCCGCGAGGCCTAGCTAGCTGCCCCCTGCCACGGTCCCTAGAGCTTGCCTGCCTCCCGCTGCCACTGCCACTTGCTTCCCTTCCCACACGGCGCTGCGTCCCCAAACAGCCTAGCTAGCTGCCCCCACCATGGTCCCCGGAGTTTGCCTGCCTCCGGCCGCTGTTGCTGCTGCTTTCACAGCACCAGAGGGGTTCACCCACACGCCGTCGCCTTGCAGAAGGCCCCAGCGACATGAGGTGTGTGCGTGTTTGCTCTGTACAATTGAGGCCAAGACGGAGACGACTTGGCCGAACTTTTCTGCCTCCAAAGCTGCTTGGAAGGCAGCTGCCGCAGCCTGTCCCTTTAAGATACTTTGATGCTGCCCGCCATCCGGTCCTGTGCAAAGGCAGCCAAGCAGGGCCGCAGCTGCTACTGCCAAAGGAAAAGGGCTTCACTCTCCCAGTCCCGGAGGGGAGGGAGGAATCATAAAGTGACAGGCTGCGGCAGTTGACTTCCAAGCAGCTTTGCTGCAAAGGGAGGCAGAAAAGTTCGGACTTGGCATCTCCTCCTTCTTGGCCTCAAACATACACACAGAGCAAACATGCACACATTTCATGGTGCTGGGAGTGGGACCTTCTGTGAGGAGATGGCACGTGGGTGAGTCCTTCCGGCGCCATAAATGTCTACCTTAAAGGGACAGGCTGCGGCGGCTGCCTTCCAAGCAGCTTTGCTGCGAAGGAAGGCAGAGAAGTTTGGACTTGGCATCTCCACCTTCTCAGCCTCAAACATACACATAAAGCAAACAAGCACACATTTCATGGCACCAGAGGGACTCGCCCACGCGCCGTCTACTCGCAGAATTCCATGGAGACCAAGTACAAAGCTATCTTTTCAAATAATAGGCATTAGCTCAGGGGTGTCAACCTCAAGGCCCGTGGGCTGGATCCAGACTGTGGGGTGCTTAGATCTGGCCCCGCGGGACTGCCTTGGAAACAGCAAAGGATTGGCCCGCAGTGCGCTCCGTTTTTGTTGGCAAAGGGTGGCAGGAGGCTATCGCAGCTGAAAACGGAGCTCGCAAGGGCCATGTGTGACCTTCCCAAGCTCCATTTTCGCTGGCAGATGGTTGGAGACCTTCACAGTTGAAAACAGAGCTAGGGAGCTGGCAGAATGCTTGGGCCACCACAGGCATAGCCACCACAAGTAACGTCGAGCTGGTCACATCCACCCTGGCCATGCCCACCCCGGCCCCAAGGTCAAACACAACCTCAATGCAGCCCTCAATGAAATCAAGTTTGACACCCCTGCATTAACTGTTTAATACATCAAACTGTAAAAAATAGTCTGATATATGTTAGTAGTGAATCTGTAGTTCAGTTCCAGAATGATGATGGAGGTTAGTTCTCTGAGCTTGTAGGTTGGTTTCTGAATGTTTTGTTACCAGGCTAGGTAACATCTTTAGCGGAATTTAGGGGATGACAGTGTCAGTGTTCTTCTGCTTATAAGGGTTTGTGATTCATTTTTATTATTATCTGAAAGTTCTGTTGAACCTTTATACATTTTCTTTGGAAAAAATAAGATCATTATATGAAAAAAAATAGCAATAGTTTGGGCAACTTCATAATAGTAACAGAGGCTAAATATCCAACTTTTGTTAAACTGAGGAAAATATAATTGTCATAAAATGTGCTTAAAGATTAAAGATTAAAGAATTACATATTTTTTTCAGCATTCCGGTACCAAGAAAAGATACAAAGAATTTCTCCACAGACTTTCACTGGAGAAGATAACTTTCCTCTGTAGTCCAGAGTTTCCAGTCTTAATACTAGGGGATTCAAATTATTTATCTTTTTACATCTATAATTCATTGCTTTTAAATGTTAATTCCTTAGATAAATCCCTGCTCTTAACAGTTTAACTATTAAACTTTTGATTGGATATGGCCATTCTTGGCACCTTAAAATTGTCCAAGATCAGAGGTCACGTTTTGAGAGAATCAGTACAATTATAGCAGTATTTAGGATATGCCCTATAGGTGATTATTAGGTGATCAAGGCTAATACTTTACTGATCACTTGATGTGTAATTTCTAAAATAACTCTGTTCTTTGTCAGAACACGAATGAATAATTTCATGTCTTTATTAAGACATACCTATGTCTACTATAAAGATTTTTTAAAGTAGTGATAAATGTGTTTAGTGATTAATAGTGATAAAATTAGCGTACATCTAGGTTTTTGGCATATTAAACTGCTAAACTAACATTAAAAATGATTTCATGTATGCAACATGAAATTTTCTTAAAAGCCCATCAGCTTGCAGGGATTTGCTTCATCTGAGGATCAATAATTTAGGACCTTAATATGGGGCATCAAGTGATTTATTTTACTTATTTAGTAATTTTCTAAAGCCTCCCACTCATAAAACAACTCTAAGCATCTTATGGGGTTAGAAACAATAAACAACAAGAACCAAAAAATACATTAAAAGATAACCATGCTGGAGGGAATCCAGGTGAAGAATTCAAAAATTCTTGTTTTACTATTGTATTAACATTATCACAATTGTAAGGCTTAACTAAAACAAGAAACAATCTACTGATTTTCAGTGGATTGTGTATATGATCTAGATTTAATTTTGTAAAAAATTAATTATACACACATACACGCATATATAAAATGTGTTCATTACTTTTCCATCTACTGTAGAAGTGTCCATATGTGTAAACCGTCTAGATGCAAAAGTAATAGAAACATTATCTCTAAGTATATTGCAAACACTTACCAAGAATTTTCAGTAAAGAAAAAAAATAGAAATTTTATGTTCAGGTTCATATCCTTCCAAATATATTAAAGTCAATTTTATAAATAAGTGAATATTAACATTGCCATTTCATACTGAATTTGTTTCCCTCTGAGGACAAAACTCAAGGAGTATGTTTGTGGTAGTCATTCATTTCACTTACAGAATGGTCAACTAGCACAGAAAATGAGTGGAATTGAGTTCTTGTTGATCTACTTTATGATAAATGAGAACACATCTGCTTACAGAGAATCTACTACAGCAGTCCTTGAGTTATGATCATAATGGAACCTGCTCATGGTTATCCTTTGTAATGGCTGATTTTATGTTTTTGCAGCTATCGTAAATGCAAAAACCACGGTCATCAAACAAATGCCACAGTTGTTAAGCAGAACTATTGTTCATTATGCTGTAAATAACCATAAATGTAACTGAGTTTCTGAGCACCTGAAATATGATCTTGTGAACATGGGGGCTCAACCATCAGAATTTCAAATCTCACTCGCAAGTCTCCTTTTTCAGGTAGGTTGTAATTTTGACTGGTCGTAAGTTGAGAACTACTGTATTAACATTTATTTGCCATGCTTGTGTCTATTAGGAAAAAAAGCTGGAATTTTGACTCATTAGGTTTATTGAAATATCTCTGGATTATTTTCACAGTACTAGATATTCTGAGCACACTTCCAGCCAAAACACTAATGAACACGAGCTTCCATTTTTCCAATACTTACAGAAATGCAGGCTAATAATAAGAAGCATGTTCCACAGAAAAAGTGGGGAACTGTTTATATTAAAAAAAAGACCCTGGCGAAAATCAGCTTGATTATTGAAGTGATTGTGGTGGGAAACCGAGGTTAAATGGTTAACGAGGGCAATGTTTTGCTCATTTTTCAATAAAAAAACCTTGGGGCTTCAGCATCAACTTTTTAAAATGAAGATCTTGAAGCAACATTGGGAAAATGATACATTTTGATTCTGTCATCTGTCCACCGTCAAACACAATAAACTTATAAGGAAAATGTATGGATGAAGGCAATCTGAATCAAATTGGTTTTCAAGCCATTACTCATTTTTTTCCTTCATACAACACATTGATGTTACATCAAATGTGATCTAAGAGGATCAATGAATTTGATATTTGAACTATCTGAACATTTGAATATTTAATATTTACATAATGATCACAAGAGGTAGTCTTTTGGCTGCACTGTTTGTATTTTTTTCTTCTGCCAACCAACACATACACCTCCCAAGTCTGGATAACAGCCAACTGTCCCTGATTAAATGGATTCTGGTTCACAAAGCTTAGGTTGTAACGAACAAGCCAGTTTATAACTGAACTGGCAGAATTGTGCAAGCCAACATTAAGAAAACAGTAAGAATAATCGAACTATTTTTGCCTTTCTCTTTTAGATAAGGCAAGGTCCACATAAAATACTCTGAAAGCTGTAGCTCAGGTTTGGTGTGGGTCGGAATGGACGAAGTATTTTTCCTTATTGGGTAAGAGATAAAACATCAGAGACTGTCCTGATCGGAAGAATAGTCCCCCCCTCACCCAGCGCCAGCAGTTGTCTTCCCTCTTTCACACTTTCTTCCCTCCCCTGGAGATACTTTCCAAGGAAATCTCAGGTTGAAAACTCTCGGTGGCTCTTGAGGGCCAAATGAAGGTCCCTGTTGTGCTGAATCGCCCACCTGCCCAGCCCACGCTGGTTGATGCAAGCAGGCGGCCAGAAAAGTAACGCGCGTTTGGATGGGAGCGCTAGAGAGCAGCAGAGGCCCTTCTCCTCCCTCCGGACGCACTTGTCGCTCTGCGCATCTCACCGCCGGCGAAGGGAATCTGCGCCCACTAGGTCGTGTTTCCCAACCCACCGCCAGGGCCCAATCGAGCCGCGAGGCCCCCGACTCGCCCCTCCAGAGCAGTCGCACTACATCTTTTCCCTTCGGTTCCCCGGCATGGCCAAAAGCTCCAAGGGCAGTGGGTCCCCGGCAGCGACGAAACCCTTCCACCCTCCCGCTATCTCTGGCTCCGCCCTGCCGCAGCAGGCCCAGAGAAGGGACAAAAGAAGCGCTCCCACATCCACCCCCCCAACCTTTCCTCCCGCGGTTCCTTTCACGACAGCAAAGGTAATCCGAGGAGCTGCGGGCTTCTCGAGTGTCCTACCTGGCTCTCAAGTCCCAGGGAGAATCATAGGGCTGGAAGGGACCTTGGAGGTCTTCTAGTCCAACCCCCTGCCAAGGCAGGAGATTTATTGCATCCCGGACAAATGGCTGTCCAATCTTTTCTTGAAGACTCTTTGATGGTATTAGGCGGCTTATGGCTCCTTAGCCAGCGGCTTTGAAGCCTGTTTCAGCTGCAGCAGTGACCGGACACTCCGAGGGTCTCTGGGTTGGGTTGCAACTGAGAAAAAGACGCGCTCTCCCTCTTTTCCCCCGTCCTTTTCTCCCCACAACCCACCTGCCGTTCTCAGAAGTTTTGAGCGTTTAGTTTAACTTCTATCAATTCAAATCATGGCAACCTAGGTTTGGTTTCTTTTACTTGAATGTAGACTTTTATCGCTCTATTAAAATTACTTTTAAAAAGCCACTATTTTTTACAGAATTTTCGTAAAGGAAAATGCTCCTGCGAACCCGAGGGAAGCATACCGAGCTCGAAATTTAACGCGCAGTGCGAATAAACCTCACCTTAGCTATTCAAAATGCGTATTTTCCACTTTAAAAAAAACCCAGCAGCCCGATATTCTAAAAGTAATGTTTTAAAGTTTATTCAGAAGAGAGGAGTTATGTATGAGGGATTTATTAATACCGGTAGTTAACAGTGTAGTTCGCTCTTTCCTGACTTAGAAATAAAACCCGTTGTGTTCACTTGCTCATATTTCAAGTTTTTATATGATTATATTATTTATAAGATTATAGTCTTTCTTTTACCCATCTACAAATTACTTTCTAATACAAAGCTACTGGATCCTCCTATGCAAATAAACCCTTTGAATTAACTTGCCAAATGAAAAGTGATTAAAAAAACTAAAAAGCTGACTAAATTGCATTTCGTGGCTTGCAAAATAAAATGCATGCACAGAATAAGATTAGCAGCATATTCACTTTTATAACATTACTTTTGTACATTGCACATATTACTATTTAAAAATATCCCCCCCTCATATTTTGTAGTAACGTGGAAAAAACACCACAAAAGTTTTTTTCCAGTGCTTCAAAAAAGAAAAAAATATGATTTCTTTTCTGAACTTTTTTTTTTCAGATTCAAGCCTGAATAAACTAAGGCTGACTATTTCATATGAAATACCGACTCTTCTGTGATAAGAGTATAGTAGTGACCAGGGATTATCAAAAAGCAGCCAGGAGAAACACTTATGTCAAAGGAACTTTGAGTTTCTTCATTCTTTTGGAGGAATCTGGGTTTAGTAGAAAAAGAGATTGAGGATTCCTTCACTAATTAAATGAAGTCCATCTACATTTCCTGTGCCCTCTTCTGCCAAATAAGGCCATATCAAACACATTCTTGTAAAACCAATTTAATGTACATTCATCCTTACATATTATACACATAGAATGCCAACTTAGAAACAGCCCAAGGTTTCCCAGGTAACAAAGCTGAGTCTTGCATCTTTTACTAGTTCACAAGAAAAATAGGGACTTTGGAGAACAGAAATAGGCAGACTAATCAGCTAGCTTTCATTATGAATTCCACCACTGAAGGTAGCAATTTTAAATTTATTTATGGAGAGAGGAAGCTCCACTGAACTCAAAGCTTCCCAAACTTTTTTTTATTTCCCCAAAGTGCTTATCAGAAAGGCTTATTACACATTGAGGGCTGGTTGTAAGTCCCTCCCTTCAGCACCCTAGTGTTGAATGATCATAAATCAAGGTTTACGTTAACACTGGTAATTTCATTCTTTTTCATCTTAATAGGAATACTTTGGGAGATTTTCAAATATGTTTAGTACATGTGGCAATCTTTAAGTCAATTTAAATTTCTCTGTTGTGAAAGGGTAGTGGTTTGTTACTCAAAATAAAAAACACTTCTACATAATTTGGGATAATTTAACCAGGATGGGGATGCACACAGAGAATCACTCAGGGTACCAAATAGCAGAACTGATCAACAATAGTTCCACTGCTGCATTATATTTGTCTCAAGAATGAGTCAGGTTGTGTAGCTTGTTGCCGAATGTCCAATGCACAATATTAAAAAATATTCACACTAGAGAAAAGGGGAGCCTTTTATCTGTTGTGTTGTCCTGTGTTTGAATGAAAAATAACTGGGCAAGATATTCAAAAGTATTTATACTGAGTATCTATTAGGAGCCTAACTGCAATATTTTTAAAAATGTGGGGGTCTTTGTTGTCTTAAAAGGATTGTATTCAACACATAGCTTGCAAACGTAGAAATTGTTCATCTGCAGATATTAAAACAAGCATCATGCTTGTTTAAAATGCTCAATTAAATTGTGATCTGGGGTGCTACTGAAAATTAAAGGCTGCTCATCAGTTCTCACAAAGGTAGCAATCTTAAGTGCAGAAGACTTGTTTCCAAGCAAAACTATATGGGGTTGACTTCTAAATTTTTATTCATATCAGCACATTCAACAGTTGGGCAATTGCAGCTGTGAAAACTCACCAGAGACCCAAGGCCACAATGAATATACTTTCCAATGTGGCCAAGTCACATATTCAGCTGCCAGTCGTTAATTATTTCATGCAGGAAAAAAAACTTGAGGCCTTATATGAACAAGCAGTACCAAGTGTTCTGCCTACATTCTAGGGTAGGTCAACTTAAAAACAATTATCAGACATTTACAGGCATTGCACAGGGCCTTGTTTCTGTTAACATGGGTTTTTTTCCGAAAACAAAAAATTAACATCCTACACTTTTAACAATTTAGAGAAATTAGACTGCAGCAAAAATATCAATCCACTGTAAATTATTTAAAGTATATTATTCTTATTTTATATACGACCTCAAATCCAACTTGCTAATAATTTTGTATTTACCTTATTGAATGGCAAATATAATCATTGTATTAATTTCTTTAATTTCTTCACTTTTCCTAAATTCTGAAAGTGTGAGAAATGAGTCCACCAAAGCCAGGATCAATGCAGTGGTAGCCATGAACAATACAAACTTATTTTGTAAAAAGAAACATGGAATCTCAATATTGGGCACAGTTCTCTGAATGAGACGTGACCTGGGCTGAGTACTGAGGAAGAATTATGGCTGGTGACTTGAACTCTATGTATCTGTTACTGTATGTGAAGATAGCATCAGCCTTTTTCACAACTGAATTGCACATCTGGCTCATGTTTAATTTATGATCACCAAAATTCCTTTTATATGCTCTATTGCCCTTCCAGATTTCCTCCATCCTATATTTGGGCCTTACATTTTTCCTAACCTGCTGCAGAATTTTACATTTCTGCTTATTAAATTCCATCCTGAGTTCGTGGTCTAACATCTTGCTGAATTTTCCCTTTCACCTAAAATATTATGAACCTCACCTAGCTTTCTGCCACCTGCAAACTGAATAAGTAGCCCATCAATTTCCTCATCAATGTTATTCATCAAAATGTTGAACTCTGGAGGCCCAGCACAGAGCCTATTGGCATCCTTCCTCTAAGCTGAAATGGAGCCCATAAGCACACCTCAGTGCAGTCATTCAGCCAACTGAATCCATATAATTATAGCATCATTACGTTTACTTTGAAACAGATCAGAATATAAAATTAAATTTGTGACATGTATTATGCTTCACATTTATGTGAAGAAATATACCTAAGTGGGACGAAACTCAAATTATATTAAAAGAAAAAAAAGTATTAATGAGGTTGAATTATTCAACCATTCTCCATAATATATACATTTATTTTGGGATATTTGCAGACATACAGCATGTCATCTCTCTCCTCCAGGTTTTTTCGTAGTCTTCCAAACACAGCAAAAGAGGAACAAGAATATGATAGTATTTCTCCATAATTCTGATTTTAAAAACCAACAAATGGGAATAAAGTAACCAGAGCAAAGCTCAACTTCCTAGCAATTATAGAAAATAGTAAGTTAACTTTAATCTTTTTTCTACAATGGAACAAAAGTATTTTTAAATAATTAAATGCCAAATAATTTTCTTAGAACTTGAGATAATTTCATCCCACCTGATTTGCAAAACATAGCCATAAAATTATAACTAAATAGAAGGGCTATTAATTACATTAATCACTTTGAGCTTTTCTGTTTATGAATAATTGAATTATTCACCTATACTATTGGATCTTTTATCACCTCCAACTCTCAAAAGGTTTATTTTTATTTAGCCAAGTAGTCATCTTCTGATAGAATATATATTTTGACAGATGTTGGAATGCTGCTAAAAATAGCAATTTTCTCTTGCAGTCAACCCACATTCTGCTTATACAGTACTCCATTATGTCATAAGCTCTGTTTTCTTTCCCCATTGTCTGCTCTGTTCATGGAATGGGGAAACACATGCCATAACTAAACATAAGCACAAACAAATGTAGTGTTTACCTGAGAAGCCCCTAGGCACCAGCCCCTGCCCTTGAGTTGCCACTTCTTTATTACTGCTTCTGTGCATTCACTTGCACCCTCGTTTAGACCCAATCCACAATGGCCCATTCTTCATTCATTGCCCTGTCAGATGGAGAGGGCAGTAGAACTGGGAAAAGCAAGAAGGGACTGCAGCAGAGCCCCTTGTGGAAGTTGACAAAGGATTCCCTGAATAACTGTGGTTCTTGGAAAGTGGCCAGCAATGCCAATCCTGAATTGATGTTCAAGTCTTTGGCTTTGCCAAAAAGGATGGTGAGGTCCATGTGACACTGACAACTTGGAGAAGTTTTAATTTTGGATGTTGTGGATGAATACTTAGCTAGTTTTCAGTTTTTTTCCCTTCCTTGCAGTGTTTGCACCTGAACACAATGATTAATTAAGCAAAAAGACACCTTGAAGTGTTGAAATTATCTTTCCAGGATTCCTTTCTGACAACTTAATTAAACTGTATATATCCTGAAATCAAATCAACAAACCTGACTGCACAAGGGATGGATATACCAGGCTCCTAGAATTAACCAAGGTAGGGAAAGCATGCAGACCATGACTTCTAGAATTCTTTCCAAACTTGAAACTTTACCTCAATGGGAAGGGGAAGAGGGGTCTGAGAATGAAGGAGTAAACTACATTTCAAACAACTAACCAACTGCCTCTTCAAAAATGGGGGGGGGGGTGTTTTTCTCTTGAATTTGTCTTCCTAGCCCTACCAGATTTGCCCACTTTTGATCAATGTTTCTATTCTCCCCCAATACCAAATTTGCTTCCATTCTGTTCAGTGTTTGGAGTCATTATTCTGTTCCGTTTTGGGAGCGTGATCCTGTTGAGGGAAGCACATGACCCTTCACAGAATTTCTGTCACACATTTGTTTAGGTTGGAAAGAATAATCCATAATGCTTGCGGAAGATGGCTATTTACTTATAATTAAGGAACAATTTATCTGCAAGGATGCAGCTTGAACTAGGAATTTGTGACCTTTCCTGTCAATGAAGGCAGACTGTGAACAATAATCCATTTCTTGGCTTCCTGTCTTTTCTTCAGGCAATTTCTTTTAAAAAAAGAAAAAATGTGTCTGCTTATTGAATACATTGTGGTTATTATTTCTGGTTATCAGGAGCCATGATATCTTGCAGTTTTGTTTATTAATTTCGAATCCTTTTTAGATTTAAAACACTTCAGAAGAAAGTGTAAAATCTTAATACAGAATGTAGAAATGTATTAAATTTAAAATTATCATTCTCCTGCAGTAGCCCAAAAAGATAACATTCATGTTTTAATTGCATGTTTTATAATCACTGCATTCTTGCGCATTAATAACCAGCAAGGGAAGGAAAAAAGAAGCAACATGAAAACTGGTGCAATAAATGCACAGTGGTCTGTAAAAACAACTTTGGAAGTAAAGCAAGGAAAGATTGATTGATCATCAGAATATTAATGATGCTATTATGCAACAAGGTTTAAGAATTCTGTGTGATAATTCTTAAGACAATATTGCACTGCTTACAACATATAGTTCTATCTAAAGTGGAAAAAAGAAATATTAATTTGTATTTAAAAGAAAGAAAAAAAATGTAATATTTCAAACACAATGATCCAAACCTATTATGTTTTATCCATTATTTCCATTCACAGAATGTAGCTGGAACGTTTTCATTTAATTTCAAGCCAAATTTCATTCCATGAGAGTTGAGAACTTTTAGTCACCGATGGTATATTATTTTTCAGCAGATAAATATTGTTGATGTGTATAAATTTGTCGCAGATTTCACTAAAATACTGTTTAAGTATTTAAATATAAGTAAATATAAGTAACATCACTTTCCATCTTATAATTCAATTCAAGACTCAGCAGTACTGAAATTTATTTCAAATTCTACAACCCTGTAATACTGTTTCAAACTGCATGTGAGCTTGGTTTAAAAACGTATTTTAGAATACTGATTTTGAGAACAGGAAGAGGAGAGAAGAGCCTGGATACGAGTATGTGAAAAATGATTACGGAGAACAGTAAAATGAATGCCAGAACCCAAGACAGTTGAATTTCAGTGTACTGATATCTGGAATTCAACTTGGATATGTTCATTGCAATTGGCCCACAAAGATTCCAATACTGTTTTAAATCTATCTGTGCAACAAGGTGGGTCAGAAACATGTAGAATATGTATTTCACAATGGAATGCAACACAATTTGGGCTGGGCAGATTCCCAGACTCACCTGCACCACACTTGCAGTAAGCAGTGCTCACTGAAAGCATCAATCTTCTCACTGGGACTGCAATATGCAACATGCAATAAATTATCTTTCTGAATAATTGAATTGTTATATCTTTAAAGATATGGCAAAATGCCAATAGGAAAACTTGGTCAACAAAGGCTACTCCAATCAGCCTTTTAAATTTCAATATTTTTAAAACGGAATCATACCAACAACAACAATAATAATAAAGATGTGTTATCTGTATTCATCAAGAATTTTGATTCCAATATACATAAATAATATTCACATATTTTATATATTCTGCCAGAAAAAAATTATGCTCAAGTCTTTTTCTTTAACAGAAGTGGGGAGCTTGTTGAAAGATCCATTCTTAAGTTTTGAAAAAGCTATTTTTATCCCAAAGTGTTGTCTGTGATATCTACCGTAGTAGACAAAAATGTATTGCAAAATAAATTTTACTTTCAAATTCATTTTGATGTGTTCTCCGTTGTCTTGCGTGATATTGTTTCCAGATACTTGAAGATCAAATAACTAGATTTCAGATTTTCAAAGATACATAGGTGTGAAGGGTGAAAAACTCCTCTGCCAACTCCAGCTTTTACAAAACATTCCTAAAGAAGCACCATTATACCCAGCTGAGTCTTAATCACAGGAATTAAAATAGGTAAAGAATGTCTCATTACAGTATTATTCTACAGTTTTTGAATACTGTACAAATAAAAAGAGTGAGATCCTTGTGAAACTCCAGGATTCATAGACAAATGTTAGTTATTGCAACTTAGTTGAAAGAAATATTGGCCAAATGATAAACATCATTGGGCAATCATGATGGTGCAAAAAAAACCCTCGGCACTGAATGAAGATTTCCATATCCTAAAGTGACAGATTGAAAGAAGTTGCTGATCCTTTCCCTAATCCATTTACTCATGAACAACAAGAACAAATGATCGATCCACAGCATTATTGATAATAAAAAGAGGCAAGGGTCTCAGAGGCACTGGGATTGGTTGCCAGTCTGATCAGACTGATGAAGATGTTTAGAAATTTCAAAATAGCAGTCAAAGAACTTGAAATCTGGGTGCTATTAGTGCACTTTTGTTGCCTTGCATTGCTTTGCTCATGCCACCAAGTAGGGGGATGGGGGAAAGCAAATGATAAGCTATCAGGAATCCACATTATTTGGGAAGGACAATGTTTACTACAACAGTCTATCTCAATAGTTGCAGCTTGTTCCTGTGGCTGGTACATTAACCCAGCCTTTCAATCCTTCAAAATCATGCGCCACCTTCTCTGTTGCAAATATACAAGATCTTTTCCTGCCATATACTGCACAAATTGTTTTGGTCATATAAAATGGAATTTTTGAATTATCTACATGCTGAAGAGTGCAGTACTTCTCTCATCATTCTGAAGGTCTTATTTAAACACGCATAAGTCTTCTCTCAAGCCTGAAATCTGAAGTGGTCCATGTAAACAAAACACAGCTAATGTAGATTGTTCTGTCCTTTTTCTGGAACAGTTTTTATCGATACGCATTATTTCCTGAAAGTGTCGTATTGGCTAGATGTAAAACTGGCAGGGGGTGAGCTTCTGTGTTAAAAACCCAGTGATCCAAAGGTAAGAGATCATCATTGGAGAAGAGCAGATATAAATACCTACAAAGTAAGAGAAACAAGATCTGTCACTATACATAATACACAAAAGATACCATTGAGACTCTGCTTGTGCAACAGGGCTATTTTCTGTTTGCCTTCATTATCTCCTCCCATCAGCTATCTGAGAAGAGAGGCGACGTGTGTGCAGGGGGGATGATCAAGAAAATTCTGTTGATGGCATCAGGACACACATTCCACTGTTGACTGTTCAAACCCATTAACTACAAAGTATAACATAATGCATATCATCTAATTAGATACAAGTATAATTCAAATACAGACGTTCATTTTCCCTTTGAATAAGATGCCTTATCACTCATGTAATGTAAGTGTACTAAGTATTCCACTAATTGCTACTGATGAAGATTTAAATAGTACACTAAGTTCTAAACAATCACGATCCACGCTACCAAAAAGGTTCTTCATTTATAATGAACACCTACAATCTGTCAGTGAGATCCCATTCTTCTGTCACAGTTTGTAAACTCTCTGTTGGTGGAGCCAAGCTTTTTCTTCAATTCTCCTGTTCTGCAACATACTAAAATCCAAATAACGTGTCAAGAATTCCTCAACTCTGCACACTTGCACAATTTCCCTTCAGCCCCTTCTGGCACAATTGCAATATCTGTGTTTTCACTATATTCATGTAGGCAATTTCAATGTGTGATATTATTAGATAGAGCCAATATATTTGATACCATTTCATTCACACCCTAAAACAGCTGATGGCATTCTCACAGAAATTACACAGGATAAGGGGCACCCTTGTGTAACTGTTGCAGAATAGATTAGAATTCCTTTTATTTGGGAGGGAAAAAAAGAAAAAAATAACAAGGAGACTGTAGTCATATGAACTGGCAGCCTGGTGGGATGAAATCCCCAGCAGTGGTAATATCCAGCGGTTTATAGCCATTTAATGCAGCCATTTTCCTAGCAGGCATATGTATTTTATAAATATAAAAATCTATTTTCTATAATATTTATATTAATATGTAAGTGCTGAATATTTCTTTCAATTTACTAAATTTACAAGGCTATTGAAACAAATATCAAAGAAAAAAATCTACTTACTTTAGAGTTTCAGCAAGAAAGAAGCTCTGTTGTACATCATCATATGTAGGAGCTGAAGAGTAGACATCCTTGACCCCGGAAAATCCACCACTCACTCGGCAGTACTTATCAATGGCCTTAAGTGGAACAAACAATGCTTTAGTAGCCAGCAATTCAAAATTGGATGTAGCTGACACAAATTCAAATTATGTAGATATTATATACTTAGAAATGAAAGCAGAGCAATAGAGTAGAATTTACACTAGATAGTTGCAATTACATAACAACAGTGTTACTGTCAAAATGTCTACAGGTATTTCTTGACTGTTTAATGACAGTTCAAAGTTACAATGGCCTTGGAAACGGTGACTTACAATCCATCCTTGAAGTTATGGCCATTGCACCACCGCTCCACAGTCACATGGTCACAACTTGGGCAACCCGCTTGCATGACAATGGTTGAAATGTCTTGTAATCATGTGATCACAATTTGCAATTTTCCCAGCTAAAAGCAAAACCAATTGGGGAAGCCAGATTTGCTTAACAATCTTGTGATACACTCAACAACCATGCAATTCACTTAATGTTGGTGGTAAAAATGGTCATAAAATTGCTTTTGGTCACACGATGACTTGTTTAACTACTATATCGCTTAAGCAACCAAAATTCATAAGCTACCTGTGTGTGTAAAGCAATAGCACCCTGGAACACAAGTTTCAAATTTTGTACAGGGCTATTTTTGTATTTTTAAGCAATAAGTATGGAAACAATTAAGTGTCTGCTCCAAGATATGAAATAATTCTTGCTCTTAGAATTAGTTTATCAGCATTTCAATTATATTTGCATTTGACTGCTTCCACAGTACTGTTGAAAGATTTGTTATGTGAAGTATGTCTAAAAGGGGAATCATAGTCCTCTGTCTACTTTATGCCACTATTTGAGATAAAAATAAAAACGATTCATTATATAACAAACCTCACGAACTGACAGCAAACCTTATAGCAAACGGCATTTGGCAATGAATCTCTGACTGTTAGGGCAAACTGCAAACTTGATTTACAGGTTGCATGCAATCCGGTTTGACTTTGGGAACTTGGCCAATATCAAGATTCCTAGTTTATGATGGCTCAGGAAAGCTGAGAAATACATAAATGATAATTCTCAACCTAATCTTAAATTTTAATTTCAACTGAATGGCATGACTGCATGTATTTTGTTAATGACAACAATAAAGGCAAAATTAACCATCTCTGCTAGGACTACGTAGTAATAAATCACTTAAAGTATGTACAACTGTGCCTTAAATTTCTGCAATTAATTGTGTGAAAAATAGCTATAAAGTAGTCTTATAATGTCTCTGCAAAAAGCATTTAAAAATAATAACAACAAATGTTTTTTCCCCAGAATGGAGATGCTTGTTGCATCAGCTGTCCTTCTCCCTGTTCTAGCTCGGCAAGAATATAAGCATCCAAAAGTAAGATATGAAAAAAAAATATTCAGAATGGTATTAATTTAAGAATAAATGGAAACAGAATGATCCATAGCTAGAAAGATAAAATAGATAACTATTCCTTTATAAAATGAGATCAGCAAAATTAATGTTTCTATTTCCCACTATTTGTATGTTTGATTCTTTATATGAAACAACTAGTAACTCCAGAAAGAAATTAAATAAAATAGTTTTGACTATTTGTCCAGCAACAGAATAACTCTCTGAAAACGGAACAGAATTGAGATTAAATTTGGTATGTAGGGAGAAGCATGAAGATGATAAAATTCTGAAAATGGCCGAATCCAGCTATGAACTACAGAAAAAAAAAATCCAAGAAAAAATATATCCCCCAGTGCATGCCTATGGAAGATAAATAATTGCCTGGAATGTTGACTATTCTTTCATTCCCAGTTTCCTCCTTCTCTTTTCATTGGTGGGGCCCAGAGCAGAGCTATTATAAAAGAGGTTGGAACTGGGGGAAAATACAGGTGTTGTGCTCTGCACATTTCCTTCCCTAACTTGATTATTTCATATTTTTCAAAAAATTTCTTGAAGCATTTCTCTTCCAAAGACTATTAGACTATTAGAAGATTAACTGGAATTTAAAATAGCCCTTTTATAAACAGAAAAGCTTCTTCAATAACAAGGAGAGGTCCAAAGTCCCTCTATTACAGTGTTTCTCAACCATGGCAACTTAAAGACATCTGGATTTCAATTTCCAGAATTTCCCAGCCAGAATGCTGTTAGAATGCACTGAGGTTATCTCAATATTCCTTTCTAGAAAGTTTCAAAATATACGCAAATCCTTTTTCTATAAAGCAGCCTCTATTTGGCAAACTCTTTCTGATTGTGAGAGAAATTGCATCCTGGCTATCCTTCTTGGAAAAGCCTTGAAGCAGACTCTTTTCTTGTGGTGCAGCTGCTAAGTTACATCGTGAACAAGCCTCCATGAAAAAAATATATCTAATTTTTAATTAATTTTCATTTCAATGCTCATTTTACAACTGAGTGCATTATTGTAAGGCAAACTTTAAATCTTTTTTAAAAATCTAAATGTAAGATAAAAACATTCTGTAGGTAATATTAGAAACTGGAAATTAGAAGTCTTTTCCCAATATTCTCAGTCATCAGATTTTTTAAAAGCCATCTTTCCTTAGGTCTCCACCAGCAAAGAAAGAACCATCTAGGAAAAAATATGAGCATCATGGTTTTGATTTCTTACTATGCACAATATGAAGGTTGGCAGGTAAACTCTGTGAGGTATTTTTAGAAGGCTAGTTAATAATTACCTGTGCTGCCTCCCAGCCCCACTGTCTGTACTTAGGATCATGTGTGAATCGCCACATATACCAGTATGTCTCAATCACCTCCGGTCTTAATATGTAGTATTTTTCATTTTGCCGCACTGCTACTGCCTCTAAACCTCCATCAAATTTGAAAGCTTCAGGCCCCAGTTTTAAAGCTGCAAAAGAAAATGAAGAAAATTAATGCAGCAACTTCTTATATAACTTCTAAGTTCAACAATGCTACTCTAAAAGAAACAGTAATGTATGTTTTTAATGATCCCAGAAATAGTTATGATGCTTCTTATGAATCTGGTCAGGTCTGTAACAGCTTGACAGAAATCTAAAATTCATTTCAGAATTTTGAGTTATATGCACGGTTGTAGAATATTTAAGAAGTATTTAACATAAGATTCATATCTTAGGGAATAAGCGAATAGAGAACTTGCTGCTGTTTTATATTCATATATTGTTTGTTTTCTGTCCACAACCTTGAAAAAAAATTGGCACTGTATAAAAAAAGTGATTATGTCTATAGAACTTTTATGGAGGAGTGAGCAGCACATAAATATCCCCTTCTTTTTTCCTAAAAAAGCAAAATCTTACCTTAGTTGTCTGGGTCGGAGAGGCCAACCTCACTTTCCTCACCTTCTCTGCCCAGAATTTAACTGCTAAAGGAGATACCGCAACTTCTCTTATTTGAAATCTTGGGAAGTGAAATATAGGTTCCACTGTCTCTCTTCATTAGCATATTTTCCTGGCAATTTCATGATTCAATTCCCGCAAGGAGATGTCACAGTAGCAAAGCTAGCAACAGTCTTTGAAAGAGCTAGGGGGGTTGGAAAATAGGGCAAGGGCCAGGAACTAGATCCTTACTATCATATTGTTGGGGCAATGTCCACTATCTCAAAAGTCAGGCTTTTGCTCCTGGTGAGGTTGTGGATTTAACAGCACATCCTGGGGCGCCTGGATTTTTAATGGTAGTTACTGACAGAGACAGACAAGACAGTCACAGTGAACCTGTGAAAATACCCATGTGCCACTTCGGTTACCGCTCCCCCCATCCATTCCATAGGCAAAACCATCTCAGTTAATACAACTACACACCTTACAATCAAAGCCCATTATTACTATCAATATCACTACTCTCAGCATACTGATTTCATAGCTTATCTTTCGATTACTGTACTGCATATTATACTGTCAAAATAAACTCTGCCTCGTCTATGCAACTTGCCCCATGTGTTCTTTAAAATGACCCAGTGTGGATTTGAACCCAGAACTTTCTTCCAACAAAAATTTCCAGTTCCTCTTGAACTATAGGCTTTTCTGCCTACCCAAATAGCTTCTATAGAAACAGAACATCTACATGAAATAGTAGTGCAAACTCATCATGCATTTTTGATGCAAGATGTAAGATACAGCTTACATCTTTTTTAATTTTACCTAACCTGACAAATCCATTTTACTTTCAGATAGAGCAGAAAAGTTATATAAGTCTTTCATGGATAATTAAAAATCATCTACCTATATTTATGTAAGATTTTTGTGCAAATAAATTTGTTAAATTTATATCAAAACATTTTTTGAAAAAATATGAATCATGTATAGATTGTATGTATCCCAATGCAAATAAAAATATCGTCAGCAAATTTATCTTATTTTATCTTACCTTCAGAAAGCCTATCTTGCAAAAGACCACCCACCCCCCAAAAAAAGGAGGGGTTGATGGTGTCTCTGGTGTTTAAAGAGATTACTTGGTCACAGAGTTTGAGTTTGCTACTAAGTTGTGCAAAATATTATTTCATTGCAAAGCTTATAGTCTACTGCAGTAAGCATATAGATTACTAAAATTTACATTCTGCTTTTCTTCCTGTGTGAGGCTGTGGGAAGTGGGCAGAAGAGGAGTTCAGTGAATGCAAGAAGAGGCAGCATGACCCAGGGAAATGATCTGAAACTCACAGGAAGAAATTTCCTACTATTCTGGCTTCTCCTGTTACAGGAAATTACTGCTGGCTATACTCACAGCATTTGTTAGCTTTCTCACAGTTAGTTGAAAAGAGAAATGGTGCAGAGTTTTATGAAGGGTTGTGGGGGATGAGAATTATATTCAATACATCCAGCAACATATTTCTTATGATTTAGGAGCTGAAACCTCCTCTTCACAGAATTCTGCTTCAATTGAGCTTTATAGCAGTTGCAAAGGCAAGTCTCAGGAAAACACAGTCAAAACTTAAGCTAGAGAAGGATACTTACTTGTCCTGTCATAGGATTCGTGGCATGTATGTGCAATTTCTGCTCCAAGTTGTAGGTAATGTCCAGCCTTCTCATCTCGGGAACCATCAGCTCCAAGGGCAAACATTCCCCCAGCAAAGCATGTGAGATGGCCCATCTTTCTCTCAAGGTGCCCATTTTTCCATTCTCCAATAAAAGTTAGGCCCCCATTAGATTTTCTGATAAGATGCTTCTCTATGGCCTGCAGTGGAAATACACAAGTTTAATTACCATGACAGGTCAAAACATCTTTTCATTCACTCTTAATATTCCTCCTCCAACACACCAGATCTCATGAAGTTACAGAACAGAGCAAGAACTGTATAGTTGCTCTATTTCCCCCTCTCACCATTGAAAGAGAAGTGGGGAAAGAAAAAGAAACTGTAAAACACTTTCACAGAAGAGTTAAGCACTGAGCTTCTTTTATACTTTCCATGTGGAAAAGTGATGACCACCACTTAGAAAATGTTCGCCTTGCTCCAGTTTTACTATTAATGAAATTTTTTGAAGCAAGTGTGTGGGCACTGTATGTTTAAAGTCAATTGGAACTATTCTGGACACAACTTTTCTTCATGTCAACTGAGAAATGGCAACAGACTGAATAATTCACTTAGATCGGTCGGTTCATACCTTGGCCTAATTTCCCTACCTCTCTAAATCTTTGTTTTGCTAAAGACAGACTTTTGTACCATTAGTGGATTCTTATGCAATTAAAGTGAACATTAGTTGTATTATAGCACTTTAGTCAATGGCTAGAAAGAAATCTGGTTGTTTCCATTTTTTCCTCAAATATCTGCAAAGGCATGTGTTTTTGCAACAATTTAGCAAGACTCCTGGCTTTCTCACATTGTTAATAACTGCACAAATTATTGCCTTTTCTTCCTTGGCTATGACCAAACATTCCATAAGATAAAACTTTGACACAGTTTTCTGTTATTAGGTTCCTTGAGCAAATGAGAAGATAAAGCAAACAAGAGTTTTGTGATTTAAGAACCAAACACAAAAAGTACCTCCCCTTGACTTAACTGAAAAAGTCAGGAGTAGACATCAATTTTGTGTGTTTGTTTACTGTTTGTTGGAAGGTAAGGACCTCCATGACACCTCTGCTAGCCAAACCAGACATCAATCTCAACTACTCCTGATCCTCCAGCAACCTCAAGATAAAGATACAAAGTTGCCACTTAAACTTTTCCATCAGCATTGACACTTGGGCTGCAACTGATTAATCGGTCCCTTCAGAAACTCATAGGCAAAATAATCATGAAACAATATCCCCTCAAGATAAATCTTTTATTGCAACATACTCCTCACAGACCAGACCCCTCATCCAAAACTCCAATTCCAAACCCCTCATAAAATTCCACACCTAAGAAAAAATCTACATATCTAAGATCAATCACATCCATATGGGCGAAATACTTTCCTCTCTGGACATCCCTAGATCATGAATATCTCACTTTGCACATCTAATGCACAATCAAAGTCATTATTACTATAAATACTACTACTGTGTTCTGATCTTGTGGTCACCTTCGCCAGCTGATTTACGCATTTACATTGCTATCAACTAAACTCTACCTCCACTTCATGCAGGCATCCTGTGCTCATTTACCTGGTCACAGTACAGAGCAGATTTTCTTCTAACGCGTTCATCTCAGCAACATGGAAATCATCCAAACTGCTCTCTTAATTTGGATGGGGAACTATCATATCTTCATTTTCTCTCTAAAAATTACAGGGATATGGGTGCAAATGAAGACCAACTGCCTTCTTGGAAGATAAGGTAAAGGAGGTACAAACCCATTGTTCTTAATTATGGAAAATGTGGAATTCTTAGAATGGACTCATAGTATATGAGTAAGTGAACGGAACTAAAAAGTCTTTCAGAAGGTAAAAGAATGTCAGAGAGCAGATGATTTCTGTAGGCAATCTCTTCTTTGCCTGAGCCTTCCTCCATCAGACCCAGAGCAGAGACTGGAGAGGAAGAGATTTCAAGAAAGTAAACTGTTTGCTCTTATACACAACAAAAGCAATGAGATTACAATAGCTGTGGGGAAAGATTAGACAAAGAAGAGGCTGCCTACAATTATTCTCTCGATTCTCTGGCATTATATGTGATGTATATGCACAAATGCACTGGGTTCCAGGAATTTTAGCATGAGTCTAGGTAAGAATGTTCAGGTAAAACTACAAAGAAGGGAAAGCAATAAAGCTTTTATTGTGGAAGTAAATTATAGACTATGAAGCCAGGCAGAAGATCTAGATAATGACTCCTGAACCACACTGAAGAACATTCAGGGACAAGAGCTACAGTAATGATGGGAATCTTCCATTGCCTGGATCTATTTCATGGATAGCCAAGACAGTAATGTCCCAAACATTCCTCAGTGATCTTACTCCTGTTTGTTCCATAATGCAGAAGATGAAAACAAAAAACAAAAAAAAATGGCTCTCTAGAGCTGATCTTAAAAAAGAAGAGTGAGCTGGTTGAACAAGTAAATGTAGTGAGAACCATGGGAAGAAGTAATCACATTATCTTGGAGTTCAAGATACTGCAGAAAGGTTTTTGAATAAGAGTTAAAAATTGACAAATAGAGAGAACAGTTCATGATTAAGAAGGTATATCAGCTAAAGCTCTCACACTATCAATAAAGAAAAATAAATTTGCTCAGTGATATACAGATCATGCTCTGATTTTAATACCTTGCTTTCAAGGAGAAAGATTACTTGTTAGAGGATAAAAAATGTTGTTACTTCAAGAAAGTATATTACAAAAAGATTTTTTTAAATTAAATAAATATGATTGTAAGGATGACAGAGACAACAATATGGGAGTCAACTAAAGCTTATATAAGAAGAATCTTAATAAGGCTTGCAGCATACCAGAAGAAAGAACATAGTAGATTAAAACTACCATTAAAAGACAAAAGAAAGAAATCTGAACAGTTTCATAAAACCAAACAAATGAATAAACATTGGACGAATTAAATAAATTGAAACATCATTTAGATTTATTGGAAACAGCAGAACTCCAAAAGAAGACAAAGTGTACCAAACAAAATTATTTTGAAAATGAAAGTAACTCAGGGAAGTATATCACATTAGGAAAGAGAAAGAAAACAGGATGATAACAGCAATAAACATAATAAATTATTATACATAAGGTCAGAAATAACAGAAGAACTTGCAAATTTTAGGAACAAGTCATTTAGATGTGTGTGTGTGTGTGTGTGTGTGTGTGTGTGTGTGTGTGTGATCTTTAAGAATTACTTAAAAATGAGAAATTTTAAGCAAATTACTAACAATTCAAGATATGAAAAGGCAATGAAGAAAATTAAAATTAATAAAGCTCTGTATGGTAAAAAGCTAAAAGAACTAGCAGAACTACTGCTAAGGCAATGAATGAAATTCAAATAACAAAAACAATTCCAAAGACTCGGGAAGAAGCGTATTTAACATTAATACACAAAGAAGGGAATAATCAGAAGAAATCTCAGTAATATAGACCAATTTCTTTACTACTGAAAATTCAGTAACTATTCCACTAGCTAAACGTATGAGGAAGTACATTTGATAAATTATACATACAGATTACATTTCAAAATGGAAAAGAAAAATAACAGCATATTTATTACAAGCATACTATAATTTATCAAAATTAAGAAAAAATAATATCAGTAGTAACTTAATGTGGAAAAAGGCTTTGATAATTTGGAATGATTTATTTTAATGTCTTAAACCAAATGAATTGCAGAGAAGAATTCAAAACTTGCATCAAATACATATAAAAGGCAAACAGCAAATATTACAGTGAATGGAAAGCTCTTTGTAAACTTTTCAATTAGCAAAAACACAAGGCAAAGGTGTCTACTCTCCCCTTTTGTTTAGAAGATTTATTACAAAATCTGATAAGTAGATAACTGGAATAAAATTTGAGAACAGAAATAAAGCAGCTGATGTAGTACTAACAATCATATCAACCACAAAACTCATACAGCAGTTGATGAAAGTAATCAAAGATTTTGATTATTCTTCCAGATACAAAATCAGTGAAAAGGAATAGCAAGGCACTTAATTTCTGAGGAAGAAAATTTTGTGAAAAAAGATACTGGCTATGAGATAACAAAAAGGTCAGTTAAATAAAACCTTCCTTGAGAGGATGCAGCCAACATATATTTCAAAAGAAATACAGTAAACTATGAGTAGAAATAAAACATAATGTTGACAGGTGAAAATGTTTAAAACTTTCCTAACTTTCAATTAAAAAGGAATGTATTACTTAAGGTACACTTATTAAAACCTCAGATTAAAAAAATTGCAGGACTGGGAATGAATAATTAATACATTTACATGGAATAAGGAAAAAACAACAGTAAGATTCAAAATTATCCAACTCACAAAAAAAATGTGAATTAGCATTTTCCGATCTCAAATTACGTTACAGAGCAAACTATCCATCATAGAAAGCAGAATGGGGCAATATTTCCAATAACAGAATAATTACCACAGAAGAAGCAGGCTTAGCCAAGGGGCTTCGCAGATACTTGTGGTATAAAGAAATAAAAGAAGACAGAATTTGAAGGGTCATATTGTAAGAGAAAGTCTGTTTCTATTTCAAAGATAATTACAGTAAGAAAGATCGGGTTACATATGCAAATATGATACAGCTGGACACAGAAAAGACACAATATTTTTTTAATGAAAGAAGAAATCTACCAAAGTTAATGTATTTGCAAATAATTGGAAAAATGAAAAGTAAAAACTGGTACAAAAAAGTTCTATGGATGGTTTTTAACTAATTAACAATTGCCAAAATGGACATATCATATAATAATTAACATTGGGAATGCCACAACAAGCAAAGAATGTTTTATCACATGTGGTAGTTATATTTAAAAAAAACAAACAAACAGTACTGGAGAGAAATATACCAAACTACCAAAATATGCAGAAAATTCACAAAATAAATCATGAGTTATAATCACAAATATTTTCATTAGATGTTAACTCTAGAGACAGTTTTGCATCATGATTTATTAATAGGCATAGTGACAATGGCAAGGCTCAATCTGGCACAACATTGAAAAAGAGAAACCTTGTTGTCAATACAACATTGGAAGACTAAAATTGAAGCATACGCAACAATGGGAAAATGATATAAATTATATAAATTCACAGCTGAAATTTAACCAAATTCAATCAGGAATGCTTGAATAGCAAGGCAAGCTAAGACACTTAGATTATGGGTTTTGAAAAAAAACCCCTATATATCAAGAAATGTTAAAAACTTGAGAAAGTCACAAAATAATTAAAATGATCCAAACAGAAATGAGTAATAATGCCTAAAGTATAAAAATATCCAAGTTGCAATTAGTGGCTGGGTGGAGGGGGAAAGAGGAGCTACCACAATGCCTATTTATAATTTTTGTTTTTCTAATTTTTCTCAAAACCCTTTAAATGTGTGTGTGTGTATAAAAGTAAATTGTATATACTTTTTTCTTTGTATGTTTCACTTAACAAACAAACAAATAAGAGACCAGTATATTTTAGATTTGAACATGAATTTGGGCAAACTCTGGGAGACAGGGGAGGACAGGGAGACTGAAATGTCCATGGGGTTGCAAAGAGTCAGACACGACTTTGCGACTGAACAACGAATATTTTAGATTACATCTTTTTCAACAAGAAATAATACTTTAGAAATGACCTTATTTCAACAGGAAATATTTTAGAAATGACTTTATTGCATTTATGTTGTTGGAGATGCAGTAAAATTAATGTTTTAATTAATTATATTCTTTCATCTCAGTAAGAAGAGAAATATGTGTAAACTCAAATTTAATATTTTCAGATGTTTACATCAATCATATGGGAATTGGCTTCTGGACAAAGAAAATAGGTATGCAATCAAAAGTCTTACTGTTCTGTATTAGAAACAAAACATATGGCTCCAACCACAGGTAGTCCTCAATTATGACCACAATTTGAGCCCAACATTTCTGTTGCTAAATGAATTTAAGTGAACTTAACTGTCTTTAAGGATTCAAATAGATACCATGTAGACTTTTTTCACATTTAAATACATCTAAATTAGAAAATTAGACTTTAGTTGGACATAAAAAAAATCCTAATATTAGAACTTTTTAACAATGGAACAGTCTGTCTCAGCAAAGTACTGGATTTTCTTTCAGAAGAGATATTTAAACAGAGGTTGGCTGACCATTTCTCAGGGATGTTAATAATAGTGGATTTTCGTAGATAGATGAATTCTGATATTGCTCCCCTCTAACTTTCACATTCTATAATTCTATTCTATTATAATAAAATAACTTAGGTAAGAATGAGAAATTGTTTGCCTGTAATAGCCGAGAACAAACCAAATAACCAATCTACATTCAGCTAGATGACTATAGGCCACATACTTTCTTCAGCATAACTTACAACACAGCATAACTTTTTCTAAAAAAAAAATGGGATGAAAAGCTGCACATGCTATCCTATGCAGAAAGGAATAAATAAATTTCAGCAAACTGAATAAATTAAAACTAGAAGAATCTCTAAAATGAAATTATTTATATTAACAGAAATTCTACATATATTATAACAATATACAAAATTATTTCCTTATTTTCAAATAGATTTCACTGCTTACAATAAGTAAAATAATCAGCACATCTGTTGACTAAAAGTTTTTTGTTGCTGATTTATTAATATTACTTTAAAAACATGTCAATTTTTAAATATTTATCATAAATCTATCATTTGATGCATTGGTCTTTTATTTTAATAGGAGTTTTTAAATGGGCTTAGACCAGGGGTCCCCAACCCCCAGACCCAGTAGTGGTCCACAGCCCATTCAAAATTGAGCCATGGGAGAAATGGACAAGCACGCGCACATGAATCTCTGCAAGCGCTTGCACTCGTGAGCAAAGCTCCATTCATGCAAATGGAGCTTTGTGCGCGAGCGCCCTCTGCTCTCATGAGAGCTTTGCAGCGCAAGCACCCTCTGCTCGTGCAAGTGGAGTTTTGTGCACAAGTGAAAGCACCCTCCACTCGCATGTGAAGCTCCATTGGTGGGAGTGGAGGGCGCATGGTGCGAGCATGCATACACCTTCCATTCACAAGCCTCCTCCCCATGCCAGGCCGCCAAGTTGGAAAGGTTGGGGACCACTGGCTTAGACTACAGGTAGTCCTCAATTTACAACAGTTCATTTAGTGAACATTTGAAGTTACAATGGCACTGAAAAAGTGACTTATCACTGTTTTTCACACTTACAACCATTGCAGTATCCCCATGGTCACGTGATCAAAATCTAGAAGCTTGGCAACTGACTCATATTTATGACAGTTGCAGTGTCCCAGGATCATGTGATCACCTTTTGCAGCCTTCTGACAAGCAAAGTCAGTGGGGAAGCCAGATTCACTTAACGAACATATTACTAACTTAACAAATGCAGTGATTCACGATCTCGCGAGTAACTTAACGTAGTCCCACAGAGGTCTTGCACGCGCAGCGGAGAACGGACCTGGAAAGCAGGTTAGTGAAGGGATGTGTCTGCCCTGAGGGTGGGGTGGGGATGAGGGTTTGGCATGGCTGCCTTGGCTGAAGGGTCTTTAGGTAAGCTGGTGCAGAGCGCATGGGACAGCTCCGCACCCCTTGCCTTCCTTCGTCTTCCACCCTCCCACCGCCTCACTTCGTTCTTCTTCACAACGTGGCGCCTCTCACAGTAATGCGAATTGCAGCCACACTCACCTCGTGGCAGTGGCACTGACAGCCCCGCCCAGCAGGAGCCTGCTACTGGCCCCTCTTCTGTGACCGCTTGCCGCCACTCGCATGCATCACCCCGGCCTTCAGATGCCTGCTGGAAGGCATCTGCAGCCGATAACACAGCTCCGGATCAATCCGGAGCTCTATTATCGCCTGGAGAGGGCTTTCCAGAAGGCTCTGGCAGCGAAACGAAGGCCGGCGGTGCTGTGCACATCCATCCGGAGCCCATTTCACAGGTGCAGAGGGCTTTCCGGAAGACTCTGATGGCGAAATGGAGGCCGGGGGTGAGGCGTGCGAGCTGAAGTTTCAGAATGGAGGCTTTTTGATGAACGGGAGGAAAATAGGGAAGGGGGATTTTCCTGCCTGTCATCGATTCACTTAACAACTATGGCAACAAAAGTTGTAAAATGGGGCAAAACTCACTTAACTGTCTCACTTTGCAACAGAAATTTTAGGCTCAATTGCGGTTGTAAATTGAGAATTATCTGTACTTATTTATGTTTAGTTCTTCTGCTTATGGTGTATTCAATCCCCAAACAACATTTTCAAGTAAAAGAATAGGATGAGCTAAATTAAGGATGCATTTTTGTTTTCATTCTGATTCTTGAAAAAATACAACCAACAATTGCTTGGAGAAAGGGGGAATTAATGCATTATAATCACCTCAATAGCATCATCATACATTTTCCTTGCCTCCGTGTCCATCTTATCTGACATCAACCAAGCTTTCAACAAGTATTCATAAAAACTGTCTCCCAAACCACCCATGGATGTGTGATCTGCAAGAGAAAGAGACAGCGAGTATGTATAAATATAAATCTGTGAATATGAAAGATTACTATGATTTTCAACTACAAAATCCACAAGCCTGAATTCAAAAAGCTAATGTTTTAGAAATATTTTCATATTTCACCTAGCAATGTAAGGAATGAAGCTCTCCTTACGTTATAACTAGACAAACCGTGATACCTGGGTCATTGTTTCAGAGGTATTTCCTTACCAGTTTCCTTAATGTCTTCAACAATGGCAGAGCTTCTAATATACTTGAAAAGTTCTTAAAAATTCAGCGGGCTGTATCTCCTTTGAAATAGCCTATGCTGAACCATATGGCACAGTCAAACATTAGAAGTTGACCACAACAAATGCTCTGTACTTTGTCATAATAATGCTGTATGATAATTTTTTGTCATAAAATGTTTTATAAAATTTGTTGAATTTCAACTCCATAGGAATCGTGGGCCCTAGACTTTGGATGCATTCTGTAAGTTAGCCCGTTTGAGGTATTTTAGTTCAAAATGTTTTACCCAATAATGCATTGTTTTGTCCAGTTAAGAGTTACAGGCACAAGAGTTTTAGTAATATATAGATTTACCTGGAATCTGTTTGCCTAAGTGTTATAGTATTTCCCAGGTTTTCAATAAAATGATCAGAAACTACACACTCCGGACTCTGTAACTGGATAAAATTCAACTCACATAGAGAATAACTTTTTTATAACCCACCATTCTGAGTAAATTCTTAAGTCAAATCATCAAATAGTTGATCTGAATTAAAGGTGCCTTACTTGGAGCTACGCAGGCACTCTCTGAGCTAGAGCAACAGGCCCAAAGTCACTCAGGAGGTTTCCATGGACGTGAATTCCTTAGTTGTGTTAATCACTTCCAAATGACCGCATGCTTTCAATTTTAATAGCATGTTACAACACTACATTAGTAAAAAGATGTGCTCCACTGGTATGTGAATGGTGCAACAAAAGTGAAATAAAACATTTTATTAAAACAGTTTACAAAGCATCAAATAAGGGAAAATAAGTTTACTGAAAATTGAATGTTTGAAGTACTGTGTCCTCAATCATCAATAAAGGACAATGGTATTTATTTCTCAAAGAGAGTATTTTTGATCTCAAATCCTTAAAATGTATGTGCATGTGCATATAAAATCTGGTCTAATAGGCACATACATTTCATCCCCATAGCATTATTGTACAGTATTTCCAAAAGCACTTTGTTTCTACCATCATTTCCCATAACAATTATGAAAAGTATTGATTTACTTGGTGAATCTTGTTGGAACAATACAGTTATAAAATTGAGATGAAAGTGATCTTATGCTCATTTAATCCAAACCCCTGTTCAGGGCAGAAATCTTCTAAACCAGGGATCTCCAACCTTGGCAACTTTAAGTCTGGAGGACTTCTGGGAGCTGAAGTCCTCCAGGCTTAAAGTTGCC
>JANHFL010003325.1:37893-56393 GCA_032468155.1 Oxyrhabdium leporinum
TTCAGGGTTTGGCGAACGCTTCCCCAAGGGGCCAGTGGGCTGCAGCTGCAGCCGGACAGTTCCCCCACCCTGCGCCCATCCCCCTGGGCTTATTTTTGGGGTAGGGGCAATATTAGGCCCATCCCCCAAAAAGTAGAGTTGGGCTTATTATTGGGGTGGGTCGTGTTTTCTGAGAAACATGCTACATAACCAAGATTCTAGAACATTCATCAGAACTAGAGGACGGGAAACCTGGAGAGAGAATTTAAAGTTATATAGAACTCATAGAAAGAAATACCATAATCCTCATGCCTATTCAGGATTTTCTCCAACCCAGCACTGGAAATAATCCTGATAATTTATTTAATTTGAGCCTGGACTCTTAGGCTGTTAAAAAAAAACACCCTACTATAAACATTTCCCTCATTTATTTAATTTGTATTAAGATAGTACAGCACTCTAACCACTGTCCCATCAAGGCTCTTAATAATACCTTAGTATAATCAAAATTTATGGTAACATTTATTGTTAATGATACAGTATTTACATCTTAGCTATGTAACAAACATTATGACAATGATAAACAAAAATCTCTGATCAATGGCAAGGGGAAGTATTCCTGTAAGCACCATTCCCCTTTTTTATTGTGGGTCTCCTTGAGGCCTTTTCTAAATCAAAAGAGTATACACAGGCTATGTGTTTCCAATCTAACCTTAAAGGTAGTATTTATGTGCAATGGGATTTATTCAGATGGGAGAATGGCCAGGTAGCCATGAAAAAAATATTTGCTCACCAGCAGTAATCTGAATAGCAAATTGTTTACCAATTATGGAGAAAATTCATTATGAAACTCATCAATCTTATTATCTACCACATGGCTTTGAAGACATGAAAGACATATGCTCTAATATAATCCTTCACATGTCTTTAAACAATATTGAGACATCATACAAGAAATATTCGACATCACACCAGGTAGCCGTTGATGACACCCTCTAAACTGAAATAGTCACATTACAGTTGCTTCACAAAGATAACCAAATTAACTGCCACTTTGTAATTCTGCTTCCCTATTTAATATGTAATAGTCTCATTGGGCTTGTCTGTACAAAAGGCAGAGCCAAATGTCTATGAAAAAAGATGAAGCCTGCAATGCAGCAAAGGTGGATACCTGTATCCATGGTAAGAAAAGTGGGTTTATTATGTAACAAACAAGATTGGTGGTTATAGCCATGGTGAGGAGATAAAGTTATCAGGAAAGAGCTTATCATGTAGCAAGCATAGGGACTTGGGCTTTCTACTGAAGACCAAAAAGAGCCCAACCTTTTCTAGAAGACAGGAACAAAGCCCACTTACTGGTACCAAAGATGAAGGTAGATGACAGAACATCAAAGAGAATGCTACTGCTGTTCATCAGACTATTCCTTACTTTTATTCCATCTGTGCTAGCTCAGAACCCTGGAGTCTTCCACATCAGGCCAGAAAAAGGAGGTGATTACTGTTTCCTTTTCCCTTCACAATGGATAAAATCATATCAGGAAGACAACAAGAAACGCTGGTTTGACCTTGAGTCATTTACTCAGAACTTCACCTATTCAGCCATGTGTTGCTTGCCATCATTCTTTGGGGAAGATGACAATGATGGTGGATTTAGTACAAGAATTGCATCCATCAGACAGGGAAATTGCAATCTGTTTCAGAATGCAAGACTCCATCAGATTAATAGTACAGAAGGGCTTCTGATTCTTGGTGGAGATGCTCCATATCCAATGAAAAGCTTGAGATTTGGATACAACTGGGGCCACTGTGAAGAGATTACTCTCCCAGGATTTATGCTCAGTGATGTGGACATCCTTTATTTAGTATTCAAAAATCTGATTAGAAATTTGTTATACAAAACTGGAATCATCTACTTGATGGCAATGGGCACAGTCACCATAGGAAGCTACTGGGCAGGAAGCACAGAGAAGAAAAAACAAGACAATATAAAAAATCAGGGCCAAACACAAGATTCTGATGAGCTATCAATTGATACCAATATCTGCTTCACATGTACCTGTATGGTAATGGGCACCTTCATGCTTCTTTCTCTCTACTGCTTCTATGATTATATGATGCATGCAATGATTGGCATTTTCTGTATTTATGCATCTTTTAGCCTATACTGGTGTTTGACTCCATTTGTGAACAAACTCCCATTTGGGCAACATTTAGTCCATTTCCCATATTTTCATAAAAATCTAGAAATCCGAGCACTGCTTCTAGCAATGCTGTGTTTGTCTGTCAATGCAACCTGGATTATTTTCCGAAATGAAAATTGGTGGAGCTGGGTTTTGCAAGATGTTTTAGGAATTTCAATTGGCATTTACCTTCTGAGAACAGTTCACATGCCTACCTTAAAGAACTGCAGCTTGTTTCTGTTCACTCATTTGTTTTATGACATACTTTGCCTGTTAGTCACACCTTTTCTAACTAAAACAGGTAGAGACATTACAGATATGACAATTTTTGGATCATCTAACTCAGAAGAGATCCCTTTTTTGTTGAAAGTACCAATATTACCATCAACATCCTTTCTGGATAATGCTTCATTTACTGCTATAGGCCTTGGGGATGTTGTACTTCCTGGTTTCTTGGTAGCTTACTGCCACAGATTTGATGTTCAAGTTGAGTCTCCAGGGATCTATTTCCTAACTTCTATTTTGGCATACAGCTATGGTCTGTTGGTGACTTTTGTGATAGCAACATTCCTACAAGCAAGTCAGTCAACTCTTCTATATTTAGTGCCTTGCATACTCATCACTACATTGACTGTTGCTGCTTTTCGCAGAGAAATAGTACTGTTTTGGACAGGTATAGGCTGTGAAAATGAGATTATTCAACCTTCTTCACAAAAAGTCATCAAGCATTCAATTACACTGAAAAGGTCAGAGGAAGAGCTCCATGGACTAGAAGAGGAAAAAGATATTATTACTGTCACATTCCACCTAGAAGAGCTTAATAGTGATAACATATTCACAAAGCAATTATCTGAACAAAAGAAGCACACAGAGAAGATGTATTGCACATTAAGCCACGCAGCACTTCTCAATCAACATCTGGTGTACCAAGAGCTGATTGGAGATGCTGAGCAGCAATGTCTGGTTGGAAAAAACAACCTCTCACCTATACAAATTTGCAACAATCTGGATGATTCAGATTGATCAAATGCACGTCCATTAAACTTCCTTTGGGGCAGAAATCATTACACTGTCATTTTTATTCTGAAAATCAGTAATTCTGAATCACTACACATCTATTGAAGCCACTACCCGTGTCACTAACATGATCAAGAAACAGAGCTTGAGAGAAATCTATGGCTAAAGGGCCCAGCTACACAGATAGCTGGGATAATAAGAGGCTTGACCTTTATTATCTGGAGTTATCAGGAACAAAAACAATGCTTAGGGATGCATGACTTTTTTACGCAGGAACAACAATTACACTTGGCTTCTAAGCAAGATGCCAGGGCCAAACTCCAAGACAAAAGGTAAACTGCATTTAACTTACGTTAAATTTAAAATTGATTGAAGCTAATAATATTATCCAGTTATACATTTAATAATTTTTGCCTTGTCACATCAAGGTTGCATGTGCATCTGAGCTTTTAATCGGATACTACTGCAAAACCTGTTCCCTATTCATGATGTTGTGATCTCTATATCCTGCATGAACAGGAACTACACAAAGTGGTGCAAGTTGTATCTTATCTGCAGCTAAAAGACTATTAACTCTATTTCCACATATAATATTATGCATTTTGACAAGTTTTACTCCATTGGTAAATACAGATGGCAGAGTACCTGTCATTTTGACATTGAAACATGCTAAGTTACTGTTAATATTAACAGAGGGGAAAGGACGTGAAAATTGTTAAATTTACTTACTCGAAGACTGTCACAGTCATCTGACAAGATTTAATTACAGCTTTTAAACCTCTCTGTATTTGAACTGCAGTGTAATTCAATACACTATTAGTTATTTTACAGAAGAATACATTTTGTAGAATTAAATGGAAACCAGTATAAGAATTACTCCCTGAAAAGTAAAGCAGAAAAGTTTTTGTACCATACATAAGCTAGAATAGTGATGAGGAATCACCAGTCTGCATACTAGTGGTAATATGCAGTACTCTTCTGTACCTTTCCTAAAAATTTTTTTAAAGTTTTCAACATAATGAAGATCCCTCTTCTTGTTCTCGAATATACTGCATATTTGGACTTGCTTGTAAATATATGCAGTACTTTCTCTTTATTCTAAATTTAATTCTGTCAATCAGTCATTTATAGAACACTCTTTGGGTATTTTTAATGAAAACTAAAAACCAAAAATGCTATCAAAGAATTTATTTTGCCCAACCTACACTGCTGCAGAAATACTTATAAAACTTTACACAGTGCCGACATGTTACAAAATCTCATACTATTGGCATCTGCTTATAAATGGAGAACTTGTATTCTCCTTTCCCTTGGCAACTTTGGTGACACTTCATAATGATTCAGACTTCAACCCAAATAGTTGTTTAATCCTATAATCCCTTTGGCATAGCCTAGCTTTTCGGTGCCACAAGTTAAAATTCCTGTCTTTACATCAGCCATCTGAGAAAATACTTTTTTATATTTTTTTTAATTATTAATGACTTTTACAGCTTGTTCTGCTATTTATTCAAATATTTATAAATTATCTCTTCCCTCAAAACAGCTGAAAGCAATGAACAAACTCATAAAACAATTTAAAATTAACCGGAACAAATAAACCTTAAAGCAACCAGGACAAAGCCATTTAAAATTAAAATATATAAAACAGATTTTATTGTTAATCTAAAAAATAGCAGAGTTAAATCTTATTTCTTCAGAAAGGGGATTCCAAAGCCAAGATGCTAGCATAGATAAAACCTTTTAGCATTCAAGCCTTCTAAAGCAGATTTAAAGTGATAGCAAGTTTCACATATCTTGACCTTTAACCAATTAGCTTATTTAAACACATATGAACTGGGCCTAAAACCAATCTCAAAGCCATTTTTTAAATTTAAGAGTAGTTCACAAAGCTATAAAATTCACAAAATCTGCCTGCATCAAAACCCAATCAAACTACCATATACATATACTGGATTGTGTGCTTGTTAGTATGATTTACTGGGTTAGGGTTTCGAGCCCAAAACTGACGTATGTGTAGCCATTTTATTTAGCTCTATATTCTACTCATATATTCCTTTTCTTTCTCTTTACTTGTGTAAGGGGGGTTTCGGGCTCACCACATTCTTAAGGTGGGAGGAGTGAATAGATAGCGAGGACTGTGTTGGCTAGGTGACTTTCTTTCCTGTGGGAACAGAGCTTGTCCCTGCTAAGAGCTAAAGGTGGAGTTTGAAGACACCAGGCAATGGTGATTTTGCTTTTATTGCTTTTATTGGGCAATGTGACTTTTGTGGGATGTTTCTAATTTACAATATTATGTAGTGTAATTCCGTTTTGTGTCAGATCCGAATTACAACAGACTTTGCTAATTTAATGCCTACCTAAATAAAAAAAAATTGTTTTGGAAGATGGGCTTTGTATATTTCGTTTTGAATGGGTTTCATCACTTAGAAACCTGACACACTCGTCTACTGACAAGTACATCTAAAAATGGCAATTGCCTAGCTACTTCTTTCCCCCATTATGAACTGTATGTCAGGGAAGATGGAGTTCAGTATGGTATGAAAGTCTTTAAGTGTATTTCTGTTGATGATGACAAATGTGTCATTCACGTAGTGGCACCAAATAAGGGTGTAGTTCTAAAATGCACAGTGTTCTACTTCATGCAGGACTGTTTCTGCAATGACTCCCGATATTGGGGATCCCATGGATGTCCCTTTTATTTGTTCGTGCATTTTGCTTTTGAATGTGAAGAAGGTGCGTGACAGTATTGAAGTAGTTTCATGTGTCCTGGTTAGGTTGTTCTGATCTGTGTTGTACTCTTTTTCTACTTTTCTATCTATTACATCATGCTAAGTGGGGACGAAGGGATTAAATAGGTACACTACATCAAAGAAGATCACAATCTTATCAGGAGCCACACTTAAGCATTGTAGTTTTCTCAAAAATTGTGTGGATGATGTTCGAGGAATAGATGAGGTCAGGAAGCTTAAGCGTTGCAATAACCATTTAGGCAGGGTTTATGTAGGGGTGTCTCATAGAGCTACAATTGGTCTGAGAGGGACTCCAATTTTGTGTAACTTGAGGAATCTGTAGAATCTTGCTGGGGCCGCATCTTTTCCTCTCATTTTTCACCATTCTTCTCTGCTATGCAGTTCTGTTGTTAGAATTAGATGAATTAGCTGAGATTAGCATTCAATTGGGTGACATTTTTCTCATCTGCATTCCCAATCCACATAATTAAAATTGTCTGTACTTGCTCCTAAGCTTAACAAAGTTTGGGTTTCACTTTGATAATAAACTTTTCACCTATAAAAATCCCGTAAGAAAAAAAAGAATTCCTCTGTAGGCAGAATTTGTTGAGTAACAGAAAAAAAGAAAATTAGAAATAGAGAAACATATTTCATCTATTTATTCAGCATCTTCAAGCTTTTCCAGTTACTTGAGTATACATGCCATACATGTGACAGAAATTATGAAGGACTGCCTTTTTATGCTTGTGAAAGAAATACATGAAATGTTTGTAAGTATGAGAAAAGTACTTAGAATAAGCAAGCTTACTGTAAAGCAAACTGCAACTAAATGAAATACATGTTCTGTAAAATCTGTTAATATTCCTTCAGCAATCTCTAAACAAACACATAAGCTTATGAACTCATTGATTTCTGAAGTCTATTCAGAATAAACCAGGGATGGGCATCCCCTTTGTGCCAAGAGACACATTTGGAATTTTCATAGTTGTTTGTGTGCTTTCATGAAATGGCTGTCATAGTTGACATTTATTTTAATTAAAGCAATCTAAAAGAAAATAGTCATATGGGGCAATTTTAGAGACCTAGACACAATCATATTGGTATTGATTCAGCAAAAGGCTCCCAATCTCTAAACTACACACAGACCTGCTTAATAAGAGATATCTCAGTAGTACAGGTTCAGGAGATGATCATTCGAAGAAAACATCTCAGCCTAGTGATACGGAAGAAGGAAAAGGATAAACATCAAAGTTTGGTATCACTAAAAATGAGGTGCAATAGTGCAGTATACATCTGGGACAATACTTTTCTGAGACCATTATGTTTGAGATGGAAAAAAAAATAAACTTTTTTTTAACTTTCATATCCTGAGGTGTCAGGCTCCAAACAACAAGAAAGACACACTGAGCTCTTCAAAGCAATTTCCTGTATTGTTCCTCACCTATAAACAGAAATCTTGCCAAATTAAAGCTTTGTTAAACTATTAAACATACACTCTGAGAATTCCTAGGAGGGGCTGTTTTGACTCTCTTCCTCCCAGGCAATCTAAACTTCCCTAACTTTTGCTCCTCTGGATTGCACTCCCTCCTGGGAATCCAGACGACATTCCACCACAAGAGGAATTTGGAATAAAAGTTTGAAATTAATTATAAACGTCCTTCCTGTGGGAAACTGGTTGTTTGAATTCTTCATGAGAATAAATATGATAGGACAGAACTTTGAAGTGTAGGCAATAGGGGGAGATAGAAAAAATAAAGATTACAATTAAAGAAGAAAAATCCTTAAAGTCCACATGTTAACAAAGAATGGAGCAAAATACTTTAACAATGGATGTTCTGAAGGACATTTTTGAACAATGGACTCAGAAATTAAGAATGTCTGATATGATACATTGATGGTATGTTAATGATGTCACAGAAGAAGAAGAAGCTATATCGAATAAGATTGAAATTGATTTAAATGTGAATTTAAATGCAAGTTTCAAGAAGGATATGGAACGTGATATATATTCAGGGGTGGGATTCAAAAACTTCAGCAACGGGTTTGCTGCCCGGTTGCTGGGTGGGCATGGCCATGGTGGGCATGGCCTAGTCTGCCTCCTGCACCACAGGGGGGGGAGAGAACGGGCATTTTTGCCTTCTGGAGGCTTTCCTGAAGGTCTGGAGGCTTTCCTGAAACCTCCGAGAGGGCAAAAACGGCCTCCATGGCTTTGGAGGCACTCTTGAGGCTGGAAATGGGCCCCTTTCCAGCCTTCCCGAACTTCCGGGAGGCCCTTTTTCACCCTCCCTGGGGTCCAGAGGCTTTCTTCTAGCTCCCAGGAGGGTGAAAACAGCCTCCCCCTGCTCTGGAGGCTCTCTGGATAAATTACTAAAATTGCTTATATTTGTGATAAGGGGAATATTACTTTTTTATAAACTTTTGTTTTTATTTCTTTTCTATCATTTTTATTCTTACTTTTTTGTACTTTGCATTAGCTTTTATATCTTCTAATTGTAATTTTCAATAAAAATTACCAAAAAAAAAGAGAGAGGAATTCACTAATATGAAAGTAAGTAAGAACTTAGCACAGTATATGTGTCCAGTTGCTTTCTTTTAAACTATTACAGGTTTAAGGCTGGTATTACAGTCTATCTATTATGAATGAAATGACATGGAAATACAAACTACAAAAATACTGGAAATCATGGCTTCAGATAGTTATTTGCTTCCACAACTTAAAACCACATTAATTCTTCCAGGAGTTATCAGCATATGGAAAATGTTACCTTGAATAAATTGTAAACTGAAGTCAATAGTACATTATGGTGGAAAATCAAACCTTGCTACACATGAATGACACACTCTCCCTTGCATTGTCTACTTAATATACACAAAATTATTTCCCACTTATGACTCTAACAGATGCTCCAATAATTAATCTACCTAATGCTTTCTGATTTAGAAGTCAAGCCAATTGACCTAGCCTTTGCAGCAGGAGGGGGGAAAAGAAAATAAGTTTCAGTTGAAAACGTCACTGCTTATTTGAAAGTCAGTGACAATCTATATTATCTGGAGAACCAACATGAGAATGGTGGACACTTTTTTTTGTTTTGGTGTATAGAAAGAAATAATGAGGAATGCTATAAAAAGAAGTAAGGGGGGAAAACTACGTATAGACACACACAAAGACATACTCCCGAGCAGAGAGCAAGCATCCAATTAATTCAACATTGAAAAACCTGAGTGGCACTTTTTTTCCCTGTATCCCATGCTTAATAACTCCACCCTTCTTTCTATATCAATAAAATCCAAACTTTTGGTATATAATTCAAAATCACATTCACAACTTTAAACCATATTATTTTTCTAAAACCAGGTTAACAAACTTACAGGTCTTAAACCAAACCAGATCTTAGGAACAAGTCCTCATGTTGGATGAGTGATTAAAATTTGGCACTACATCTAGAGCGAGGGCATCAAACTCACATCACAGCGTCATCACGTATCGCAACTTTTTTTTCCTTCACTAAACCGGGCATGGGTGTGACCAGTGTGTGACGCATCTGGCCTGCAAGTTTGACAGCCCTGATGTAGAGGTTAGCATCATCTTTCACCAGGGAGTGCATTTGGCCTAAGTTCCTATTTGTAACTAGCCAGCAATAGTAATTCATTTTTAAATCACTTATTGGATACTATATTTTCACAGGGAAACTATTATATTCAAATATTACCCTACAGTGCTAATAGGAAGGCAGGGGAAATGGTATGTTCTGAATAATTTGCTACTAAATATTTGTAAATGTAGAATATAATGTGCTAATAGAAAGGCAGGGAAAATGATACTACTGAATTACTTGCTACTACATGTTTGCAAATGTAGAATATAATGTGCCTTTCTTGTGTATTAAATGCCATCTGCTGGACAAATTAAATTATTCACTGAATTCCTCATTATTCAAGTTGCATATCAGAAATATTTTCTAAGAAATTAATACATTATGACAGATTCTTAAGAGCTGATTTGAGAACCTATTTGTCAGCATGCTTCATTTTGCATTCCTGAATTAAGATTGAACTCAATGGCTAAAGAGCTTCTTCTCAATTTATGCCACCTTTGAAAATGAGTTAACTTCTAACATTATTTACTATTTTATCTGAGCATTCACGTTGTTTGAATAGATCATTTGACAATGGATTCATTATTTTATTAGCAATGATGTAAACATACCTCATTTTCACCACTGGAATTAGGTTTTGTAGAATAAATGTTTTTCAACAGCTGAAAAAGTTATTTGACCAATCGGATTGGATAAACATATATTTACTTTATGGTAAACATAGTTTGGTTAAATTCCTAAAGTATGTCAACACTTTAATGTTAATGTTGATTTTATGAGAAGTAACATATAATAATCAGGAGAAAATATCCACTTCAGCATCTTCTTACATGAATCATTTTTGCCTGTTACTTAAGTCTTTGATCCATAAAAATATGATTGTTATTAACAGTGAAAAGAGGTATAGCTTTCTAGAGAAAATATGGAATTCATGTATAATTACATAGAAATAAACGTGTTAGGAGCTAAGCTTTCTATTTTGCTCATGTTCCTGATAAAATGGGTTTTGGCCTAGCAATGATGTTAAAATACCTCAAAATTTAGTTGCCTCTAAATTAATCTTTGAAAGACAGATCAAATTTAGAAGCATGTGTCTATGCAAAAAGCTTCCTATAATGAGGAAATTTTCCTAAAAATATTTGAAATTCAGCATTTAAAAAAGTAGCCTGGGATAGGGAAAGAAATCTGAATTAATAAGGATACAAGGCAGAAGAACTTTATTTTCCATTTATACCATTTCTCTTATTCAAACTTGCCTCCCCCAAAATTAATAAGTACATGCATTATATATGTGATGCTTGTGGAATTATGTCACGGGAAGAATTCTCTTCTGCAAATTCCTCCCAAATTTAAGAGAAGGCACTATATGTCACAAGAGTAGATAGTGCATAAAAACTCTCTCTTTCTAAAAATCATAAGTTTAGTTCATTCAGATATGTTGTAGGATTTCATTTCCCTTCAGATTTTCTTTTTCTAATATCAGAGCCTTCTTTGAGGCTTTAACAAACTTCTTTTGTAAATTCAGTAATGAGTGATTGTCCAGGTCATTCTCTGGCCTTATCATCTGTATTTTCATTTTAACACTGTTTAGGTTTTTGTTTATTTTCCAGTTTTTTGAACAATTTATATATATTCTGATTTTTCTGCATCAGATAAGACTTGTTTCAGCATTTTATTCTGTGGATCTCACGAAGTATTCACTTTAAAATATGTCATTTCTTTTTTAATATGTTTTGATTTATCCATAGAGGCAGAGAAACTGATGATATTGTAGCTTCTAGTTTCTGTCCCTATTCTTCAAAAACCTCTTGGATTATTTCAACTGTCATGCCATTTTTGTCATTTTGCTCCAATGCTGGCCAAAAACAAAAGGCAAATTTGTCACTCCCCCCCCCCAATTTCTCTTTATGTCTGAAATCTTTAGTCCCCTCTACAGACCTCTGTGCTGTCTGTAAAAGCATAAAATCTTCAATTTAAGGTAGACTGTCAATTTGGTTCCCAGAAGGTGGTATTTATTTATACAAATATTTCCAAAATCTTACAGAAAAAGTCCTAGTGCCCAAAATTGATCTCATCCCTTAATTTGTTTATGAATTTCTTGTATTAAAAACTTATTTAGCTTTTGTCACTAATTTCAAATTCTTGAACAGGAGGACTGTATCGTTCACCAATGTAGAATTGGAAAATGTTTATGTGCTAGCCTTGGTGGAAAAAAATCAAGAGTGTTCTGACAGGCCACCATGAAATTTATACTTTATATATATTGAATAATGATGGAGACAGAATGCAGGCCTTTTTGACTCTTCTCCCTGAGGGAATTACAAGAATTTTGTGAAATTACTTTGTGTATCATGAAGTAAACCAATTTTTAAAAAGGTTTTCCTGCAATTTATATATCAGTAGTAATAACTGTTTATGTATTGTGGATTTACTGAATTTATCTCATAGTTTAGATATTGAGTCAAATGCATTTTTAAACTCAATAAAAGCTGCCTATAGTGCTGAGTTAGGTTTATTATATAGAAGTCCTAAGATTACGAAGACAATTAGGACCAGAATTTCCATCACTAAGCAAGACAAAAAGCACAGCACCACATGAAAACATTGTTGAGAATAGAGGGTAAGACTGTAATCCACCATTCTGGGTTGTTGCAAATAATTTTACGAGTCATTCCCTGGTGCTTTTCTTCACTTGAGGTGGTTAATCAGGTGTTTGATTTCTGTGCATGATGCTGGGAGTCACAATGGAAGCATATCAGCTTCCAATTTGAATTGATTAGAGCAAGGCTTCCTTTGTCCATATAAAGAATGAAAGTGTACCTTTCCAAACATCATCTGGAATGATAGATGATGAATTAGTAAGGTGATTTGTTAGCTGTAATATTATAAGGTGCAAAAATTGTGAGGAGTTCCAAGCTTATGCTGCAGCTATCAAGTGTTGCCAGAATGTGGGTTGCTTCCCTTTCCTTCTTATGGAGTAATTGTTTGCATTGCCTTTTCTGCTGTAATAAATCATTAGTAGAATACAGCAAAATGGCCTTCTTATCAGTTGTTGAAAAGTGTTATCAAGGCTTTCTTAGCTCTGAGACAATCTGAGTCAAAGCAATTTTGTGAACAGAAAACCTGATTTCCATGTTTTAGGGGAACAACTGTTGTAAGATTTGGTTGCAATAACTGTATTAAGTTGGAATGATAATTTAAAATGGACTCACCTGTACTGCTGTTAGTAATAATTTTGTCTTAAATTCACAAAGCTTGGACAGGTCAGTTTTTGCCTAAAGCAGGCAATCCTGCAGAAACTTGGATGCCTGGTCATAAAGGACTTTATAGTTACAATCAGAAGCCCATGGTAATCAATGCAGTTTCATAATACTATTGTTATATATATATCACTGGAAGCTCTCTCCCATCACTAATGCATTCTGTACCATTACATCTTGAAAGGGACATCTTCAAAGTCAGCCTCCCCACAATTCATAAATTGCCTCTCCACCCTTCCTCTCCCACTATTATCAAGTGAAATGAAGCATCTCTGACTTACAGACTCACAGGAAGGATTCCAATACTGATAAATGAATGAGCAAAGATGCTAATAATGTCAAGGCTTTACTCCCACCTATTTGTATTTTGATTCAGGTCACCTACTAGGGCAGTCAAGATAGTTTGCATCTTATGCCCAGATTTCAAATCAATTGAATATGATCTAAAAAATGAGCTTCCTCTACAACAGAATTCAGTTGGAGCACATTCTTTCTAAAAAGAGAATGTTTAAAATAGGGCAAAAGTTATCAATAATTACTAGTTCCAAGCAGAATCTCTTCAGGAGAGGGGACACCACCACCACCTCCTTCAAAGCAGTAGGCATAACTACCTTACAAAGACAGGCATTGACAACCCCCAAGATCCAGCCCCTTATATTCATTTTGACTTTCCAGTTGGTGTTTGGGTTACAGTGGCCAAACTTCTCACAGATATTACCCTATTCATTACTCTGAAGTCCACAAATTGGAAGGAATTACTTCTAGCAAATATCACAAGATGCCAGCCCAGTCACCTTCTCTGAGCCCATCAATATAGAGTCAGACCAAATTTGAGCTATTTTATTTGCAAAATGTTGTCCCAAGATCTCACTTGTCCCTTGGTAAAATCTTCCTGTCTCCCATATCTCAATAGGGGGTGTGTTACTCTAACACAGAGACATCGCACACAATGAGCCTGTTTTGATACCCTTATTGCCATGATATACGATAAGCATCAACACGAGGCTTACCCATGCCTAATACAACTTACTTCTAATCTTTTTTAGTGACTTTCGAGAATCTCTTTTGTTACTTTATCTCCAGAAGTTCCTCAGGTCCATAGTTAACCAAGGAGCACTCCCACCTCCCACTCTAGAAGCAGCATATATGTTACAGTAATTGGCCCTTCTGTCCAGCACAGTACTTTAGTAGCAACAAGTTTCTGAATAATCAAGGAGGGAAGTGGCATGGCAAGCTTTATGGCCTCTCAATTCTAGACCACTTATCAATGCTTGGAACTGAATATTAGATCTGAAGTAGATCCCTGCATGCATCAGGCTAAAGGATATTGTAAAAGAAGTCATAAATCACTAAATTCTTCTATAGCTATCTTTTAAGGCATGAAGGTTGCAATTCCTCAGCACTTAAAGCCAGCACTACCCGCCCCAGGATAAATTTCAGGAGGTTGCTATGCAGCAAGGTGGACAGCATACATGCAAGATTCCCAGATTGTCCTGCTCCTCAATGACACAAACAGACATTCACAGTCCATCACCTTAATGATACCCAGGCTCTTCCATCTTCTATGATAGTAGCATTGTTCTCTGAACTCCTAGGTCAATTAGAATGCACATAGGTTTTCCAACAAGGAATTATTTTTCTGTATGAATGCCAGATATATAAACAGAATGCAAACCTCATCCTCCCATGCATTGATTGATAACAAAATGTCTGCAGGAAAACAACCAAGCTCAGAGAACACCAAGAAGCCAATGATACACCATCTGTCCTTCCGCATCTCAGCCCAGTCTCCCGGTGTTATCAAAACCTGCCTATGGAATTTATGGCAGCTCCTCAAACACTCTAAGGTGGGCTGCTGCCTAAGTCCTCTAACTCCAAAAGTGTGGTTCCTATTCAGAGCACTGATCTAAGCAGGAATATGGTCAATCAAATCCCCCTGCTGTCTATGTCTCTCCCTTTGGTTATTCAATAACTCAACTAGTTACTAAAGTCTCTTACTGCTCTGTACCTGGATCCTTTACAGCCCTTATTACTCCACAAAGCAGAGACACTATGGAATGCTGGAAGCCTAGGGCAGCTCACTTCCAGTAGATGTGAGTTGGGCTAAGAGAAAATGACTGGCCCAAGGTCACCAGGCTGGCTTTCATGGCTAAGTGGGATGAGAACTCATAGTCTTCCACTTTCAATCCTGGTGCCTTAACCACTGGACCAAACTGGCTCTTTTTAACCCAACATTCCTTTCTCTTTCCCTTTTCTCCTCCCCCCCACCCCAAAGCTGGGATTTTGCATGCTAGCTGGGTATCCCACTTGTTTGATAACAAATGCGAGCATAAATGCTCTATGAAGTTGGCCACCATAACCATCCTATACAGAAACTTCAAGACAGAGCCCAAAGTGGTGCATGACTGAGATATGTGTAGCAATGTGAAAGGCTGCACCATGTTGCATCTGCCTCTGATCTTGGTCTGTTCAACAGAGCCTCCTAACAGGAGAAGCAGAGACACTATAGAATGCTAGAAGCTTAGGGAAGCTCACTTCTAATAGATGTGTACTATGACATCCAGATAGAGGTCACTCTTCTCTTACAACTTCAAGTGTGGCAGCTTTGGAAGCAAACCCGGACAGCAGGATAAGCTCAGTCAGGCGCCACTCAACAAATTAGGAAAAACAACAAAAGCATGTCTCAGTTCATTCTGTCCTCCATTCCTTCAAATCATTTCTTCTACTTCTTTGAGTGCTTTATTTTCAGTCAAAATAGTGGTAGGTAGGAATTATCATTCTCCAGCATTCCCTATAATATTCAGAGTAATTATTTTCTGTTTTGATTACTGAAGATAACCTGTTTGTCATCATCAAAGCCCTGCTGCTATATTTTTCCTCTAGTGAAGAAGCTACTGTGATGGAATTTCCCTATTGATTGACAGCATTTATATTTGGAATCTTATTTTGAGTACTCTGGCGACAGTCAGAAAGAAAATGACAAAGTAATAGATTTAAGGCATTGCCATCACAGTCCTGAACTGGTGCATCCTATTACCCTTTATCTGTTTTTAAGCAAAGAAATGAGAAATGACCAGAAAATAGATTACATCTCTTTGCACTTGTTAATCTCATCGCAGGACTTTAAATAACGGATGGATAACATAAGATTTTACATTAACTTGCCTTTTTATAAGTGCAAGAATTGCATTAAATAGTGCTTGTCAGAAGGAGAAACTGCTTGTAGAATGGTTTTCCATCTGTAGCTCTGTAAATGTGTTTTGAGTAGTTAGGAAGCATACAACTTTAATGATAAAATGTTTTTCTGAGGAAGAAAGTGGTAGCCTATCATCCATGTTAGCAAGTCTCACCCCAGAAAACATCCTTTCTTACAAAATTCTCATCTCTAAAGGTGAGAGTATTTGTAGAAAATTTCAAGTAAAGTTCTCAGTAGCCAGATTAAAGGCTGAGAACAATTCAGGAATAAAACTTTTTCTTAACCAAACTAGAGCTATGCTACCTGAGTTGCACAAATCTGGACAGCTACTGGAAGGTAGCAAATGGGATATTTTCTGCATCTTTTCTAGAGATTTTTGCAGACCAGTTACAGCAGCCCTCAGAACCCAACTAGTACAGGTATTCCTTGTTCAATGACCACAATTGGGACTCGCAACTCTGTTGCTTAGCAACAGGGTTATTAAGCAAGACATCATATGACCACAACAGGTTTACAACCTCACTTGCATCATGGTCATCGTGCCAATCATACACAGCCATTAAGCAAGACAACATCTGACTGCAGCTTGTGATTTTACTGCTGATTTCTCCATTGACTTTGCTTCTCAGAAGCTGGCTTCGAATCATGTAAATGGTGATCACATGACCATGGATGCAACTATTTGATCTGAACCAGTGGTGGGCTGATGCCGGTTCGGATCGGTTCTAGCGAACCGATAGTTCCGACCATCAGCTGCCCCCCCCGCCCCCTCCATCCTGTCCTATATTTCCTTCTTTCTTGCTCAGCTGATTTCTGCGCCTCATCTGTTCTACTTACAGGGGCTGCCTAAAAGGTAAGCAGCTGAACTTCAAATTGCTGTATTTTGAATGCTGCGCGCAAGCACAAAGCGCACACTCACAGAACCGGTTGTTAAACTGGTTGCAGCCCACCATTGGTCTGAACTGCCCAAATTTCAAGGAGATGCTGCAACAATTGTAAGTGCACAGACCAGGCATAAAGTTATCTTTCCAGCAATGTTTTATCTTTAAACAGTTACTAAACAGGGCAGTCATTAAGAGAAGGCTACTTTTTAATTATACATTGAAAATTCTTTAGCATCTTCAAACATGGGTAAAAGACTTCTTTATCTGAACAAGACTTTGACCATTTCACTGACTGACTGATTTTGAGATATCAAATCTCTAATCTTCTTGGAGTATAGGTATTAATAAACCAATTCTATCCAATTATAATTTAAGAAATTAGCAGACCTATAGGAATGTGCTGCATGCATCAAAGTAAATAAATTAGTTTTAGGAATATTCTCAAAATCCAGACTTACTTTTTTTAAAGACAGTAATTAAGCTCTACATAGTAGCTGAAAAGCTGATCTACAAATTATATACCTAAGGGGCAAATTCCCTAAAGTCTGTAGAGGGTCTTACGTTAACAACTTTCTCTTGTCTACTGTATTTCCTTTTATTAGTTTAATTACAATATACCTTGTTTCTTAACCAAATATTAAGACATGAGACTTATTTAAATGTTTATACAGTACTTCTCGATTTGCAACCAGAATTGAGCCCAACATTTTTGTCATAAATCATTGTGGTCGTTAAGCAAAGTACCCATGTGATGTCCTGAGACAACAACTGCAGTGCACCTCAAAGGATGTAGGAGATTCTGAGAAGCCCAGCTCTAAGTGGCAGGTGGAAACTTGCCTTTGGCTGGTAGCCATCAGCTAGCTAGGTCCACCAGCATACAAACCCTCTCCCTGCTCTGCCATTGCCTGGGTTCACCTACCATTCCATTGCCTGCCTCAATTCTGCACTCAAGCTCTATTCTTGCAATGGTTTGGAAGGCTCTTTTCAAACTATTGCAAGAACAATGGTGTTGGCTAGTGTTTTCTCCTCTTTACTAACACTAGTAAAGCCTATGCTCTAAAAAGTTCTGCCAGATTCAAAGCTATTTTTGCCAGATTTGAGATCCATTTCTTCAGGGTGGCAACCTTCTTGTCCTCTCTGTTTGCAGCTTCTTCTGACACACGCGCGCACACACGCACACACACACACCCATTGACTTTCTGCAGAAGCTAGCAGAGAAAATTGCAAATCACAATCACATAATTGCAGGGCACTTAACAACAACTGGTAGTAAATGTGAGCAGGTTGCCAAGCATTCATCATGCATTCATGTGACCCAGGGAAGGCAGTGTGATGTTTTACAATGCCTGGAAGTGCTTTATGGATGTGGACATAATGACTGCAATCTGTCATTAAGCAACCAGTCATTAAGTTGAGGACTACCTGTACAATAGATTAAAAAATATATATGCAATGTTGAGTTCACAGATCCCACTAAACCATGTTTTTAAACCATAATTTGTTGCACTATCAGCAGTGGTGCAGCTGGCTTATTTACAAGATCTGAAGATCTATCCAAAGGTTCAGTGATTCAATGATCCAAAGGTTAGAGTGTTGAACTGCAGGCCACTTCTGCTGATTCAATCTAGCGGTTCAAATCCCACTAGGCTCAAGGTTGAC
>JANHFL010003325.1:56493-75422 GCA_032468155.1 Oxyrhabdium leporinum
GGGATTTGAACCGCTAGATTGAATCAGCAGAAGTGGCCTGCAGTTCAACACTCTAACCACTGTGCCACCTAGGCTCAGGTTTGCTCATTAAGCAAACATTGCAGTTATTAAGTGCCACGGTCATTAAGCGAACCCATTGTTCACTTGGGGGCAGTCTTGGCCAGAAACCAGAAATAAATACCAATTTCCAGCAAAAACTGCAAATAACCCTAAATGCAGGTTGGTTACCAAGTGTTCAAAATGGGGAGAGCAGATATCGTAACTTCAAATCCTTAAAAGCCAATTTCAACATTTTTAACCTACAGAATTTGAAATTGCTAGCATTTACTAAGATTTTCATTTCTTAATGATATAAAATTTGGAGTATTTTTATTATTACATTTTAAAAAAAAATAGCAATCACACTGTAGAGTGAAATTGTACAATGTTGCCTGCTGAGTCTGATACATAACCACCTTTCCTAATATTCTGAGATTTCTAATAGCCTGAAAACCTGAAAACAAAGCATTTCTTAAATGTCCTTTTCTTCATGCATTCCAGCAGCAAAAAGGAGATCACTTCTAAATTGAGGTAGTCTGATTATCTAACTGAAAGAGTATAAAAGGCCCTCTTATCTACATCCCCAGTTTGGCATCTAAGTACTTACAGTAACTAGATTTACAAAGATTTGGGAAAATGATCACCTTTTACATATATCAGCTTCAAAATGGTAACTTTGTTAACTTTCTAATAGAAGTTATGTGGCTGGATTTTTCTAAGGAAGGGTAACTTTGAGATTATCTTGGGTCACACTGACTATTAAAGCAGGATAATACACTTGGCTCTGTTATTATATTCAAGTACAAAAACCTAATAATAGGGAAAAGCTAATGGCAATATTTTATTGAGCTACCTACAGACAGGGGTGGGCTTCAAAAAATTTAACAACCGGTTCTCTGCCCGGTTGCTGGGTGAGCGTGGCCATGGTGTCAAGACCTGTTTCCGGCCTTCTGGAACTTCCAGGAGACCCGTTTTTTGCCCTCCCTGGGCTCCAGAGGCTTTTCTCAAGCCTCCAGGAGGGCAAAAACAGCCTCCCTGGGCTCCAGAGACTCTCTGGAGGCCAGAAACGAGCCTGTTTCTGGCCTTCTGGAACTTCTGGGAGGGCCGTTTTTCACCCTCCCCGAGCCTCCGCATGGGCCCTGCACTTAACTGCATCTAAAACGGGCCACAAGGGGACTCCTGGGAGGGGCAGGCAGGAACTACCGGTTCACCAAACTGGCCATAATTTTAAAAACCAGTTCGCCCGAACCATTGCCTACAGAGGATTTAATATACTGTATATCTAATTAGAAAAATTCATTCTGCAAAAAAATATAATAGTAAAATTTTTGTTTGAAACAGCTGCAGTCCAAAAGACATAAAACAATTTCAAGCTCTTTGTGGAACTGTAGCAGGATGGGGATTATATGTACTCCTGGAAGTAGAGCATTCCATTAAATGGGGGCTATTACAGAGAAGGGCTATTTTCTCATACCTTACTACATCTTGTTTTCAACAGGCCCCAAGATTGGCAGATTTAATAATATCAAGGGGTGTGGCTTGATGTAAATAGCCATGTACACAAACATCGTTTGCCATGCAGGACAGTATCTTATTTATCTTTTATCTGAGATGGAGTCAAAGAACAATTTATAATTACAATTCCAAAACGCTAAATTGGGATTCTCAGGCATTAACAGCAGATTTCTGTTGCTGATGATGGATGCCATGGTATAGATTTTCTCTTCCCCAAAAGAGGAGCAGAAAGAAGAGTAGAGACATTTAGGAGCTGGATGCTGATAAACAAGAAATAGCTTGATCACAGAAATAGCTCTTTCATTGCTCTGAGCACCAAAGCAAATGCCCAACTGAATATTTTTAGACAGTGCAAACTAGTAGCTTGGAAAGCTCACTGTTTTTCATATAGATGACACAATGGGAGGGGGCATCCTTGCCAAGCGAGTTGTTTTCTATTGCTTTATCACCTGCTTTTCACTCAGTACATGAACAAACTATCTGTCCAACAGCAACTGTCATAGCCTCAGTTTAACTAAAATATTCTTGCATTTTTAATTAAACAAGCGGTCAGTTTTCTGCTTGGCAGAAGAAATATGGGTAAAACACTACAAGATTTGAAATAAAGCAAAAACTAAAATAACAAACAAACAAAATTTATTTATAAATAATAAATAAGATCTTAGTTTTAGCAGTTTGGAGAAACCAGTAGTAGAAAGAAGACTTAGCTTTGGACATATTTCCAAATGTACCTGGTTAATTTATTGTATATAAGTGTTGGCTGCTATAAAATTCTGCATTTATAACTCTGATCTTCACCTCCAAACAGGAAAAATAAATAGCTTTGCATTGGTTTGTCAGTTTAGAGCAAAAAACATAACACAATGTTTTTCTTCAGACCGGGGAAAAAAACATATCTTTAAGAAGTTAACACTGAATATGGTGTTTGAAGAACTGATAAAAATAAATCTAGTACTCTCTTAAAGATTAATTATAATGTAAATCTGTGTTGGAGGAATATGTTATTTCCCCAATTTTCCAAACTTTAATTGATTTTGATTTGTGATACTGTAAGCTGCTCAGAGTTGCTCAATAGTGAGATTGGAGGCATATAAATTTAATGAACTCCATTACCCAATTATCAAAAGCCTTTATATTTTTATAGGGTGGGAAATATAATTCAATAAAAGATAACTAGATTTTAAAAATAACATGAGAATGTTTTGCTTAAACTATCAAGCATCAAAGAGCATTTTTGGAACTCCTTTCTCCCAAATACATTCAAAGCAGGCCGACATAATTATAGAAAACATTTTTCAAAAGCAAGCTCAGTTTGCATAGGAGTCTTATATCAAAAGATAAGCAAAGCTGTCTTTGTAATCACTTGGCTCCCTTTCTCTCCAACCTTGATTTCTTTAAAAAAAATATTTGAATTAAAAAAAATAGAAAGTTGGCATGCTGCAAGAATGCATGTTGTCCTCGCAAAGATGCATTGACACTCAACAGAAGAGGTTGAGAAAACAACGGAATTCTAGAAATCAGTTGCTTTGAAATTGATCATGCCCACCATGACATTCACATGGTGAATATACTTTCTATGGCTATTTGAATATTTATAAAATATCAAATAAGGTCCTGGCCCAAAACATTTGCCTAACCACTTAATAAGACATCATGTGGCTTGTTTGGTTTCAGCATACCACATTAAATAATCTATTATTGCTTGTAAATCATGGTTTGTGTTGCACAAACCCAATCAATTGTGGGTTATCCAGCAAAATATGGCTATAAACAATTTACTAGTTATAAACTATTATCTCTGGTAAATCTAAGGTATCAGAAGAAAACAGATGGTCAATATGAGAACTGGAAAGCAATATATAAAGTGGTCCAACCACATTAAACATATTTAGATTATATTAAAGGTTGATTGTTAGACAAAAATCCCTTTTGTTAACTTGCATTAACTGAGAAGCCTGAGAGAAAATTGCATTTATTTGTGAACTCTAAAACAGTTACTCTAATCTCTAATCCCTACAGAAGCAAAAATTTCTGGATTAATAACAAATTTTTGCCGCATATTAATGTAATGGAAACAATAGCATGCTAGTTGGAACACACCCTCATCACACTTCCAAACCTGGCAAATTGTCAGTGGCCTTATTTCTGTGTGTCAAATGCTAATACTTTATATGAACCTTTAAGGAGATTATTCGCTTTAAAAGTGAAGGAACATCTCCAATCCCATTCAGAAGAAAGTGATTTTTTACTTTTATTTTTTTAAAGGAGGGCTGACTTCCCAAAGCAAACTAATTTGGGGGGGGGGGGGAATCTTAAAGAATTCCTCCCCACATTCCCAACCTAAATATAAAAAGCGGCCAAGATTCCTACTTTGGTTACATATTGAACACTATCACATAATATCTGAATTTAGTTACAGCCACCACCCAACCAGATTCAGCCTAATCCTGAACAGCTACTCTTGGTTTGATTACATACTTTCAAAATACAGATGGGAGGCTTGTATCATCCCAATCTTATCCTTATCTAATCAGAAGTATGTCCTGTGGGTATTGACAAGTGCGGTCAGAGTAATAAGGAAGAAAGGTGTCCTTAAATTAAACCACGCTTATAATAGTTTATTGTGGATTATTCGACTGCGCTGGACCCGAATGACAAGGTACCTCATGACGACTACAACTTTAGATGGAACTATGTGGATAATCAACCTTACTCAATTCTGCCTGAGGTTAAGGAAAGCTATCGGTGCTGGACTGCTGCTGGCCGGAATACGTGTCTCACGGCAGTAGAACTCCTCCACCTTTTTTCTTCCTTGCTCATCCCCGCCACAAAGCGCTTCCAGCAAGCCATCGCCCTTTAATTTTCAACTCACCGCAGGCCGGATCGAATAATCTAGAAATCCGAATAGAAAGACGAGAGGGTAACCTTGCCTTTGCGAGGGACTACGGCTCCCTTACCTGATATCTGCGTAAGAGTCGCCGCCGCCGCCGCCGCCGCCAAGCAGAATAAATTCAGGAGCAAAGTAAGCTCGGCGCGTATGGAGAGACGAGGCAGAAAAATAAAGCAGCAGAGCCTTGGCAGGGGAAAAGGTAGCTACTGTTCCCGCAGCCGCCACGGTCCAAAGGCGCCCTCCACCCCCACGGTCCAGCAAAAGGACAAGCCAAACAGCCTCTCCAAAAGGCATGACGGGAAATTCCTTGGACGGCAGCTGCTCAATCAACTCCAAATATGAGCATAGAACCGAAAGAGACCGCCACCGTCCCAGGACGGGGGCGGAAGGAAAAGAGGGGGGGGGGTGTTGCGCGTGTTTCCGGGGCTTTATAAATCGATGTCGGTTGGCAAAACTTTACTTTCGTCTTTCGCTTTGTCTTCAGTTGCAACTGAGAGTCCATAGAACCCATATAGAAATTTATAAAGAACTTTAGTAGAATCAATTCTTTTTTTCTCCTATTAGTTTGGTCCAGGTATGACTCCATCTAATTGTAACACACGAATTCCTGATACTTTGCCAATATCTGACCAAAGTCCATTTAATTCAGAGATGTTTCCAGTTCAATGGCATGACACAGGATGCAAATACAGGTAGTCCTTAACTTACAACAGTTCCTTTAGTGAAAGTTGTTACAATGGCATTGAAAAATATGATTTATGACCATTTTTCAGTTTATGACCCTTGCAACATTCCCATGGTTGTGGCAACTGGTTCGTATTTATGACCATTGCTGTGTCCCAAGGTCATGTGATTACCTTATGCAACCTTCTGACAAGCAGTGAGAAACACTTAACCATGTTACTAATCAACTGCAGTGATTCACTGAACTGGCAAGAAAGGTCGTAAAATGGGGCAAAACTCACTTAATTGTCTCAACAACAGAAATTTTGAGCTCAATTGTGATCTTTAGTCAAGGACTACCTATAATCACATCCTAATCTACTATAACTAGACTATGGCTACACTTTTATTCTGTTCATGAATGGGGTTTCTAAATGATAAATCATAACATGGGTTGCCTGGTTTGTGGTTATCATGTAAGATTTAAGGGAAAAGCCATAAACACCTGTTTCTTTTAAAAGCAGGAGCTTCTGCGTATTTAAATATTTGATTTTAATTAATTTTACATTAAACTGATGTTTTTTCTTCTGATCGTATATTCTTGAGATTATCTCCCAACACCTAGTTTAAAACAAAGCAAAAAGTCTCAATTTCCTGAATTTTTTTCGACAATATCCAAGTGCTTTGTCATTGCATTCTTCTGGTATTTTTTTTTTTCAATGTTCCAATTCTAGCCCTCAATTCTGGAATTTCTTACTAACCTCTCACTCGTCTCACTCAAGCCGCTACCGTGTTTCTCCAAAAAGATGACCCACCTTGAAAAGAAGCCCTATCACGTTTTTGAGTGCATGCAATTAAATTAAGCCCCACCCACAAAATTAGCCCTAATTAAGACCCCACCCATCCCAGGCTGCAGGGGGTGGGGCGAGGCACACGTCGAGTCTGAAATTGACATGTGCAGCCATTTTATTTAGCTCTATATTCTACTCATATATTCCTTTTCTTTCTCTTTACTTGTGTAAGGGGGGTTTTTGGGCTCCCCACATTCTTAAGGTGGGAGGAGTGAATATAGTGAGGACTGTTTTGGCTAGGTGACTTTCTTTCCCGTGGGAATGAGGTTGTCCCTGTTGAGAGCTGGAGGTGGAGTTTGAAGACACCAGGCAATGTTGATTTTGCTTTTATTGGGGAATGTGACTTTTGTGGGATGTTTCTAATTTACATTATGTGATGTAATTCCGGTTTGTGTCAGATCCAGAATTACAACAGACTGCCAATTTGATGCCTACCTAAATAAAAGGAATTTGTTTTGGAAGATGGACTTTGCATATTTCTTTTTGAATAGGTTTTACCACTTGGAAACCTGACATAGGGATTTTCTTTCTTTCACTGTGAGCTATTGAGATGTATTTGTGTTGGGGGGGGGATGCACTAAAGGAGGCTCAGCCAATCTCACTGTACACATGTTGTACATTGACAATAAAGTTTTGGAAATTGAAATTGAAATTACCACATTTAGTATTACCGTGTTTCTCCGAAAATAAGATAGGGTATTTCTTTTTATTTTCGACCAAAAGACCATCTTATTTTCGGAGGATATCTCATTTTGTGGCCGCATGCCCACTCCCTCCCACCATCTGCTTGCCTATGGCCACAACGGTTTACAGGGCTTCCCAGGGTAGACACACTTTTCGCCTGGATGGTGAAATGACGGAGACTGGAAGCTTCCTCTACTTGCAAATGGGTCGCATTGAAACGGAGCAAGTAGCTCCATTTGAAAGCACACCATTTGCAAGCAGACGAAGCTTCATCTCCCTCTGGGCGAAAAGTGTTTGTGCGCCTATGGGGGCACTTGGGAATGGTGCGATATGCTCCATAGGCATCCAAATACTTTTCGCCCAGAGGGAGACAAAGCTTATCTGCTTGCAAATGGGGTGCTTTGAAACAAAGTGATTAGCTCTGTTTCAAAGCGCCTCATTTGCAAGCAGGTGAAGCTTCCAATCTCCCTCCGAGCGAAAAGTGTGCAGCAGAGCCAGGTGGAGGTAGAGGCATGGGGTGAGGAGGGGAGGCAGGTGATCCCAACGCACTGCCCACTCTGTCCTTCAGCTTCCCTGCAGCTGTGCCAGGATAGGCGCCCACGCTGTGCATCAGGATTGCCTGCCTCCCCCCATGCCTCTGCTCCCACCTGCTACTGGTGCCTCCGCACAAGTCTCCCGTGAGCCTGCCATGAGCCAGGCAGCCACGCAGCATGTCCAGATTGCCTATCTCTGCCCCCTGCGTCTGTCTCCCTGCTCGGACTTATCTGTACAGGGACCAGCGGGCTGCATTGCTGCCAGATACCGCCAGCCCCTGCGCACTCTTCACCTCTTGTGCTGGCCACATCCATTCCCTCAGGATTATTTTGGGGGCAGGGCTTATATTAGGGCCTTATTTTCAGGAAACACAATAGCAATACTTTCCAAATATACTCCAAGAGTGGCTCCACACTAAATTGCAATTATCTAAATTGATGGTTGAGCATAAATAATTATATGCAGATTCTAACCAAAGTTCATCTTTTCATCTCAGCCACCAAAGTGCTAAAAAAACAATAATGGTTCTTCGAAGATTTTTTTCACTTGAATAGAAACCTAATCTGAACATTTGGGTCAAATCCTGAAAATTAAGATAGGGCTGACTAGAGAGAGTTGTCTGATGATTTTACCAGCTATGCCAAGATGAATAGTTCACAGAAATTAAGTTACAAAATGTACCTTTCCTTGATAAATATCACTGAGTCAACTTGCTGGGGATAACATTTCTGTTCTTTCTATTACTCTGGTAAGCAAGGTAGCTCTGGAAACTCCTTTTTTCAGACATTTTGTGATAAATTGTAGAAAAAAAGTTTTGTTATTGTTTTAAAAATAGTTCCACCTCTCCCAATCTTCCAGGCTTTTCTAGAAGGACTCATCATGCACATGAGAGATCACACAAAGCAAATCACCCATATAGTGAGTAAATCAAGACAAAAAGCAAACTATCCTTTTGCAGACGTGTTTCTAACTATTAGCAGTCAGATTGTTACTTTTGTTGTATCATTTAAACTTACTGGCAGAAAGAAATACTTAAGTTCTGAGTTGTAGCCTTTATCTAGGGTCAACCTTCTTATCTCTAAAATTTCTTTTAATGAGTTTAGTAAGTTATAGAGATGTCATTAAAAAAACCCTCTCTCTTGGAACTGCTACTTAAGATGTTCTTAGGGCTTCTGATTAATTTTATATTCAATATCTCTTCCTGGATAAAGATTTTAAAATAACACTGTAGCTAGGTGCATTATTACATACACAACTCATGAGGAGTTAGTGAAGCTGTAGACAGTTTAAGAGTAAATAAGATTTAGTTCAGCACTGTAATTCATCCTCATGCTACCATTTGTTTTAGTCTGCAATTATAAACAGAATTTGATTAAAGTTATATCCACACATTTATAGAAATGGTTACAGAAAATCAGCAACTAATTTTCTGCTGGGTTAATATAAAGTTTATAATAAAAGGACATTTTAATATCTTTTATAGGTAGTCCTCGACTTACAACCACAATTGAGCCCAAAATGTTGGTTGCTAAGTGAGACATTTGTTAAGTGAATTTTGCCCCATTTTATAACCTATCCTGTCACAGCTGTGACGTGAATCACTGCAGTTGTTAAATTAGTGACTCGGTTGTTAAACAAATCTGGCTTTGCTTTGTCAGAAGGTTACAAAAGGTGATCACAAGGCCCCAGGACAACTGCAACCGTCATAAATATGAGTCAGTTGCCAAGCATCTGAATTTTGATCACATGACCATGGAGACGCTGCAACAGTTACGTGTAAAACTTACGTGTAAAAAATGGTCATAAGTCACTTCTTTCAGTGCCGTTGTAACTTTTAACATTACTAAATGAACTGTTTTAAGTCGAGGACTACCTGTAGTAAGCCAATTAATCCAATATTCTTGTGGGTTAACTAATACTTAATCATATTATCTTGCATAAAGTCTTAATTTTTATTTATTTGAATCCTGCCTTTATTATTTTTACTCCTCCTATTTTCCCCACAACAACCCTGTGAGGTGAATTGGGCTGAGAGAGAGAGAGACACTGGCCCAAAATCACCCAGCTGGTTTTCATGGCTAAGGTTAAACTTAAATTTACAGTCTCCTGTTTTCTAGCCTGGTGCCTTAACCACTAGACCAAGCTGGCTCTTAATATTATTTCTATTCTATTCTGTGCCTTTCTACAGATTCTACAGTTCTACCTTAATTTCTGCTGGCCAATCACATAGTAAAATACATCATTAATGATACAATAATATAAAGAAGAGAAGGTAATGTAGAATTTTCAATATAAATAACCTACCAAATATATTTGTGGAATGTCCTTTCCTAGCAATAGGTTTCAGTTCATTATGCCCCCATCCATACTGCCGATAATTATCCCAGGCATGTTTCATCATCTACAAAAAAGAACGAAAATACAAATGTTAGCATGTAGCATGTCGCTATGACCTATCGATGTTTAACAAAAAATATTTTTACACATCTATCTTATATGCATAGATCTTCTATTAATCCTTGAAATCCACTGATTCTCTTCACTTTATATTTTCTCATTGTTGCTTATATTTATGTCTTTTAAACTGTTTCTTATCTTTGCATTGTACCTAGACTTGCTTTGGTGATTACAGTAGCTAATAAATTAATTCAATAAAATAAACCCAAAGCAGAGCTTAAAAGTCTGAAAATGGTTATGTATTTCAAACTGTAATAGTTTAAATCTAATCCAGATTCTCTACGTGGAAGGACTCCGAGCTAATAAATGGAGATGCTCCCTACTGAACAGGAACATGGCAATATTCACCATTATCAATAGTGTATATGTAGTGTGTGTATGTGTGTGTGCATTCATAATATTTACAAAACAGTATGGGTTGTTTTGCCTCTCAGTTGTATAGCATGATTCCAGAAGCGGTTCCCATGTTTCCAGTGGCCAAATTTTATTCTAGTATTGTTGCCGCTTCTGGAATCAGACTGTGACTGAAGGACAAAACACTCCATTTTACTGACTGAATGTGGTTTGCACAGTGTTCTGCAGCACTTTGCAACCTTGCTAAGGTAGCAAAATGGGGTGATTTGTCTTGTGCTCACCATTTTAATCCCGCCCACAAGTGGGTGGGGGAAAAATGGTGGTCATTTCCAGGTCACCGCCATGTGGCCTAGGGACGCATCACCTGCCCTTCTTCTGCAACATTAGATCTGGAGATCTTCACAGAGTGTGGAATGGGTAATGGGTGATGAGTATAGGGATCAGGGCCAAGAGCTGTGAGATCCTGGGGGAGGGAGGGGGTGGAACCACTCACGATGGAGGGAGAGAGGCAGTGTGAGAAAGAGGCAGGGGGGCACTGTAACATCTCTGCAGTCAGTTGTATGGGCAAATAACTATAGGGGTGCTGCAGCAACCATAACTTTGAAACAGGCTAGTATGTAATCTGGAGGTATGGGGGTGCGTCTGTCATAACTTCAAACTGCCATTAAGTAATCAGTCCTATCTGTATTCACCATCTCTTCTGTACATTTCTTCAGAATATCCTTCAGGAGCTCAGGATTACAATTTGCATCTCCTCAAAGTGCACAATGACTGGGCAATATTCTCTATGATGATTATAAGAAAAGTTTGATAGCTACCTTAATAAAACTTAGCTTAAGTACAGGCATGATTACATGATTAATCTATACAAACTATTGCCAAATAGTGCTGCCAATAAACTGCAGAGAACCCGTTCAGGCACTTACCAGGACTCAAGACTAACTTGAAACCATCACCCCACAAAAAAAGCCCTACACAAACATATTTATTTAAAATCATTCACATCCTGAGTTGCATGCTCATTTCTGAGTCATGTACTAAGTAGGAAGCTATATTAATTAATTAAATTGCAAAATTGGTAGCATTTAGATAGCAAAAATTCTAAAAGCCGTATCATTTAGCCTCACTTACAGTAAGGTCTCCAAGAGCTTCATAGAAACACTTCTCACATCAATAAAGATAAGGAGGTAACAATCATTGTCATAACTCATTACCTCTTTAATTTTATCTCTTTTTTCTCGTATATCTGGATCCACTGGATCTCCACTGCTTATTCCTACAAGATTTGGCACGGGTACTGGTGGCAGAGGATTGCTACTTTTGCTTTTCAAACTTTTTACAATGTTGTTTTTCTCTGTCTGAATTTCTGCTTGGATCTCATCTCTTGACTTCTTCAGTTTCTCTTTTGCTTCCTCTAGTGCTTTTTCATGATCTGCACGAATTTTATTTCTCAAACGTTCTTCTTCTTCCCTAAATATAAAAACAATAATAAGACTAATTTTTAAAGGTAATTCAAATTCTGTTTTTGAAAAATGTTGTGAACAAAACACATTATTAAATTCTGGATTTAGTCTGTTATTAGCCAAGAATCTATTAAATATCCTAAGCATAAGTGAAGATAACTCGCTAGGTAACTATTAAGCTACTGGTATTGGAGGATTTAATGAAATTACATCAAAGAAATGATAACAAAAAGTTGCCAGTAAAAAAAAAAAAACTTGAATATTTAAAACCTTCTTTACATAGTCAGGAATTTCATTTCATTTTCATTTTAATAATTAGCAGTAGATTGTGCAACTACCCTATATGCTGGCATACATTACATTAGATAAAAACACTTGAAGGAATGTCTAGTCTTATGTTTGGTGCCTGTGATTTGATGTAGACGTGAAGGCAAAGTAAAAAATATGAGTTTGATTTAGGATCTAGTTCGCATCATTGTTCTGTTGTTTCTTATCTTTGTCAGAAATCAGTTCAAAAAAAAGTCTGGAGAGCGGATATGGCAATCCCTGGAGACAGCAGAATAGAAGAGAAAAAACTGGAGAAGATAACAAAATACAAAGACCTACAAATAGAAAGACTATGGCAAAGGCAAGCAAGGGTAGTACCAATAGTAATAGGCGCCTTGGGTGCAATCCCAAAAGAAGTGGAGCACAAGTTGAACACCATTGGCATTGACAAATTCAAAAGGCAGCTTTAATGGAAACCGTTTCCATCCTGCAACGATATCTGTAACTCCATCAAACATCCAGATCTGCCTATCCCAGGTCCTTGGTAAGGACTCAATAGGTGGACAAAATGCCAAACCTAGTCTGAACATCTGGCTGACTGTGCGATGATCAATAGTAGTAGTAGTAGTAGTAGTGGTAGTAGTAATGGTAGTGGTAATAGTAGTAGTAGTAGTAGTAGTAGTAATAATACCAATAAAAGGAGAAGTACAAAAGATAATGAGAAGGATAAATAATAGTACAGCCGACTACATGGGTTAATATAAATAAACATTAGGCAGCACCGAGAGGTGTTCAACAGAATAATGGCATGAGAAAAAAAATCAGTCCCTGTGTTTAGTTGTTTCGGCATAGAATGCTCTATAGCACTGTTCCGAGGAAAGGAGTTGAAAGAATTTATATCCAGGATGTGAGAGGTCTACAGATATCTATTCAACCCTCCTTCTGACTTGCACAATATATAGGGCTTCTATAGAAGGCAGATGGTTTCAGTTTTTTCTGCAACTTTAACTATCCATTGGAGTCTCTACTTGCCCTGTACCAGACAGTTATGAAAGTACAAATAACAGACTCAATGATTCCTCTGTATCAATATTGATTTCCATGGATCCAGATTTCATCAATGAATCTAAAATAAAGGAAGGGCTTCATGAAAAAAAATGAGAAAATGTTCAAAATCACCAATGAAAATGTTGGCATATTATGAAGTCATGCATAAGCCATTCCCATGACTGCAACACTGATCTGCAAGTATATGCAAACCAATGGTGAATTAGTTATGGGTAAGTACAATGTCATATAATCTGGTGGTAAAGTATGCTGTGTTGGTATCAGTAATTATGTTCACGATGGCTTGAAGTCCATGTTGTGGGGAAAACTGGTACATTTTTTCCATGTATTATCAAATTTTACGGGTCCTGTATTTAGACCCTATGACATCAGCACTCTCAGCTGCATACAAGACACTATAAATTTTGTAAGAATACTGAACTCTACTGGCAATCCCCCTAACACCACCATTTCAGTCACTATGGATGTTGAGGCACTATACGCTAACAACTCCCACTTTAAACAAAATGGACCCTGAGCTCCTTCATGGTGTTTTTACTTTAAATGTTTATTGTTTTATATTTGAAAATATGAAAATATTTCATTGTTTTATTTTGATTGTGAGCTCTTGCATATTATGTTGACGTAAAAGACATGTGTTGGGTGTGTAAGGAGATATCAATACTGTAATTGTGTCTTGTACAACAAACTATGTTGCTTAGCATGCATCATTAGAAAATGATTCTAGCAACTGAATATAAAATGTGTAGTTTATTATGAAATAGCCTTTTAACTTACAGAATGTACAAACTATTTTACCACCCAAACTGTTAAACCTGCCCTAGTCCAGTCCCTTGGGAAAGAAAGACCCTCGACTCCATTTGAGTGAAGTGATAGGTTCTTTTAGTAAAGGATCCTGGCTACAGTAAAGTCAGGCTAGAGCTAAATATCCTGTACGGAAACATTAAAAGAGGTGAATCCAGTGCTACTGTATACTGAATTGTTGTAAGCAACCTCAGTGAAAGGAAAAAGGTCCGGTCAGTTGTCCTGTTGATAATTAATGTAACACCTAAGTACTGCTTCATGATCCCATTCATATGTTCATGGCCTCTACTCATTTCCGGATAATGTGAGGAGCTAAGCCCTTGAGTGATCCCAAAAGTTTTAAAACCTCTTGCCAAACCCGCAAAGTGATGTGGACTCATGATCTGAGATTATTCTCTCTGGGGTTATCATGGAGTCTATAGACAAACTGTACAAACAACTTGGCTAAATTACAAGAAGATGGATTTTTTTTTTGACAAGGCACAAAATGTACTTGTTTAGAAAATAAATCAATTATCATCCAAATTCTTGAGTAGTTCCACTATGAAGTCCGTTGAAATCTCTTTCTATAGGGCTTTGGGCTCGGCCACTGGTTGGAAGAGCCCTGGTGTGTTCCCTTGTGGTCTTTTGGCAGAGGCACAGGTAGGGCACGTAGCTACAGACCATTAGCTGCTGTCTTTAAGGGAAGTACAATTTGGCTCCCACCCAAGCTAAGCCATCTTTATGGAACCATTTGTCCTCCTCCAGTGCTGCTTTCAGGATGCCCTGTAAGTCCTCAGCTATGTGGGGTTTTAGTTTAGCTTGTGCTCTGGTGGTGACTGGAGCCACCAGTTGCTGGGATGGGATAACTGGTCTAAATACCTCCAGCTTTGAACTGTTATATTGCATTAGTCTGGATAGGAAATTATTCCCCTCTGGGAGATATCACAGTGTGAAACTGAATCGGTTAAACTATTAAGCCCAACGGACTTGCTTGGGTGACAATCTCTTGGGGGGGGGGGTGTCTTTAGGGCTTCAGAGATCTTGTGGTCAATCCCTACCTCAAAAGGGGTTTTCCCCATTCCAAGAAATGCCTCCAAGTTAAGAGTGCCCAGTGCACCACATGTTTCCTTTTCCCAAACCACCCACCTACATTTGATTTCAATAAGCTTTTTGGAAGTATAGATACATGGCTGCAGGACCCCCTGCTTGTTGTACTGCAGGAGCAGTGCCCCCACCATGACATCACTAGCATCTATCTGAGTCACAAAAGAGGCATTGGGGTCTGCATGTTTCAGTACTGGTTCTGCTGCAAACAGGCACTAGAGTTTCTCAAATGCTGCTTGGCATTCCATTGTCCAGTTCAGCAGCTGGCTAGGTTTGGGCTTCCCCTTCTCTTTCGTCTTCAATAGGTTGGTAATGGGAAGGACTATCTGGGCAAATGGAATGAATTGGCAGTAAAAGTTGGTGAGCCCCAGGAAGCTTTGTAGTTAGGGAGGAGCTCACTCCAGCACTGCGGGGAGAAGCCCACACCAGCACTGCCAGCACTTTGTCAGGGTCCATTTCTATTCCTTTGTGGGACATGCGGTAGCCTAAATAGTCAAATGTACTTTGGTGGATTTCGCATTTGAACAATTTGGCATACAATTTAGCTGCTCTAAACCATTTTGAGCAGATCCCTGACCAACTTTATGTGCTCTGCCATAATCTCAGTATAGATTAAAATGTCATCCATATTGACCAAAACCTCTTTGTATAGGTGCTCATGTAGGACTTAGTTTATCAGCTACATAAATACAGTGGGGGCACTCTGCAGTCTGAAGGGGAGTACTTGGAACTGGAAACACTCTAAGTGGCAACTAAACACAGTTTTCCACTGATTGCCTTCCTTGTTCCTAACCTTGTGTCCTGCAAGTCTAGTTTGGGAAAAATCCTCTCCTTGGTCAAATAAATTAGCATACCCTTCATCAGAGGCAACAGGTACATGTTTTCAATGCAAACAGCATTTAGCCTACGATAGTCCATGCACAGACTAACTGACCCATTCTTCTTTTCCCTGAACAGCACTGGTCTAACAGGTTGTATGAAGCCATGCTTCAGGTTTTTATCTATGAACAATCACAGTTCCCCTAATTCTTAGGGGTCATTGAGTATAATTTAGGTTTGGGCAACTTAGCCCCTGGCAGGATCTCTATGGAGAAGTCAGTTGGCCAATGGGTTGGAGCGTCTGAGCTCTTTTCATTAAAAATGTCCCAATATTCTTTAAGGATCCGAGGATCGCCTTTGGATGCTCCTTAGTTGCAGCTCCCACCTCCCTTCTCAGCTTCACCCGTGTCAGCTTAGGAGTAGGAACCTCAAGGTCCTTTTCCAGTTCCATTTTGGGACTGTCCCATCGAATCTTTAACATCCTCCTCCTCCAGTTCATGTAGGGTTTCCACTTCAGTTGCAATGCCAAACCTAGCACAAGGGATCTCCATGCTGGGTTCTACAATAAAGCTCAAAGTCTCTGTGTGCCCCCATCCTCATCTCTATTGGCTCAATGAGCATTGCTGGGCCTTGCCCATTATTGAGCCATTCAGCTGGCAAAAAGCCAAGGGCACTTTAAGTTGCTTGAGTTTTAAGCCTAGTTTCCCAACTAGGACAAGGTTGACTAGGCATCTGTTGCAACCTGAGTCCAGGAGGGCCACTAGGTTCCCCTTGCACCCTGAAGATGGAACCACCAATTCTATGAAGATGGTCACTGGGATGACTGGGCAACTTAACCAAGGGATCATTGTGAGAGTCAGTGTCACTCTCCATCAGTGTCGCTCTCCATCAGACCATCAGCTGGAAAAGTCGGAGTTCTCTCAGCATCCATGGGGGATGGGTTGAACTCAGCGACTTCCTTTCCCTCCGGGGACATATCTTGGGTTCTCTGAGGCTTTGCTGGCTTCTTAATGGCTTTCAAAGGTATCTTCTGGGCTGGACGCATAGCTCAGCATTCGGCAGATCAATGCCCCTCCTTCCCGCATTTGAAATAGCCAGAGTGATCTTTGCAACCAAAGCCAGGTTGATTTCCACCTCCTCCACGAGGATGTACCAGCCATGGGGGGGGGGGGGAGTCCCTGGAAATGCAGATGTGGTAGTTGTCGTTGTTCAGTCTATCCTGGAAACATCCAATTAGGATGTCTTGTGTCTAGTTGGTCAGCCAGGAGGCCAGGTCTCAAAATTCTTGGGTGCATTTCATTATACTCTGGCTTATGGTCTTGATCCGGGGTCTAGCCTTGTGGTCAGCTAGGGTGTCTTCAAAGTACTTCCAGAGTGCTGCCATGAAACAATTGAAGTTTCGCAGCTCTGAGGCATCATTATGGAGAGTGACCATCCACTCCACAATGGTCCCCTCCAACGCCATAGCCACAACCACACCTTGGCCCCGTCAGTCACTATCTCCAGATCACGTAGGTCCAGATTTGCACCAGTAAGAACCCCAGTTGCTTGGGGTCTCCATTGAACTCCATATCGAAGGTCAATGTCTTGTGACCCCTCCGCCTTGCTGGGACAACTCCAGCTGGTGGTATGGGCTGGACCGCTGGACCTGCAGGTGCCTGAGGAGTTGAGGTAGTTGCCAGTACTCTGGGAACGGATGTCCCTGTGGCCGCAGGTACGGCTGCACCATTCCCCACTGGAGCTGTGCCATTTGGGCAGCCAGCTGTACTCCACAAGTCAGGGTTTTGCATGCTTTGAAGTTGCTGAAAGCTCCCCTCAGGAACCCTATGGCTTGTTCCACCATGCACCTCTCTTGGTCCAGTTCCTCTATAGCCATTTTTTCCTCAAGCTCTATTCGCAGCTCCCTCCAGCAACTGCCGTGGTTCCCGCAGGTGAAAATCACTCTCTATTCTTCACATTGTTCTTTCTTCTCGCCCTAAGAGTCCACCAGGGCCTCAGCTGGTTGTTACAGGCTTCTGCCTCTCCCAGCCATTCAGAGGGATGATGCCTTCCCCCCAGGCTTCTCCCTCCTCCTGGTCGCTACCTTGAGCTGACATTGTGTTTGCTGTCCCCATAGTAGAGATGTTTCTCCAGGTGGATCATGACTGCAGTTCTAGCCTAATGTCAGACCTGCCCCAGTCTGGTCCTTTAGGAAAGAAGACCCTCGACTTCATTTGGGTGAAGTAATAGTTTCTTTTACTAAAGGATGCTGGCTGCAGTAAAGTCAGGTTAGAACTAAATTTCTTGTGCAGAAATGTCACAAAGGTTTCCCCTCATTACAGCCCTCCAATGACCAGTTTATTTGCAACCAACTAGGTGTTTTGATAAATGCCAAGATGTTTGGGGTAGTCCTTATTCCAATCTCAGGGTACATATCTTGAGCGCTGGCACAAACTGGTACTATGCTTCCCTGGTTTTTGTCAGTTGTCATTCCCCATCCCATTTTCCCATCACATCCCCATACCTATTGCCCATTTGCTCTTCCCATGCCCCCTCCCCTAGCCTTTGATGGCAGGATTCCAGCAAGGCACCAAGCCAAAGATTTAGTGATTTCTCCTTCAAAGTGGCTGGGAGATAATGACTACACAAAATAGAAATATTTCAAATGTATTGACATTAAGCCTCACCCTAAACATTTGAAAAAACATAACTGTCTTTTTGGTGAAGGTAACATTTTTAATATCAGAACTTATGTTTAAATTTTAACATTATTAAGAAATATAGTTTTAAACAAAGTTAAAATGGCTTATTAATCAGAAAACAGTTTTTTTATAAAGATGATTTTTTAATATTTGATCAGCTTCAGTTTTTTATCTTGAAGTAATATTAAACTTATCTTTTGCAACATTTTCACTAGTACAAAGCAATGGCTTTTGTCAACATTTTTCTGAAATAATTTAATACCATATATACATATCCAGTGTTACAGCTATATTTTAGTGTCCCTTGTTATAAGATGGAAAAATTTTCACTGCAAAATCCAAATGTTTATTTAAGTATTCAGTGTGTCATTGCAATCTACACTGACCTCTGGCACTTAACTTTAATAAAAGTAGTATATAAAACCCATACAATAATATGATAATGCCAGACGGGGCCAATTCTTTGTCCTACAAATGCTCATCAAAGATGCTCAATTTTCACCTCACTTTTACTTAATTTGACTTCAGTGAAATGATTTTTAAATAAAATAGAAATTAGCTGAAAACCAGTCCTATAAACATTCTGTTTTTTTAATTGTCTCAGAAGTGCAAGACCAGCAACATATTTTATTGGAGAACATATACTAGATAGATTAGTTCAGAGGTGAAATTTAGCCGGTTCGCACCGGTTCAAACGAACCGGTAGGGAAAATTTTGATTGGTTCGGAGAACCGGCAAATATCACCTCTGGCTG
>JANHFL010003325.1:75522-87600 GCA_032468155.1 Oxyrhabdium leporinum
AAGGCAGTCCCTTACCTTACTGAGGCTCAGAGCTGAGAAGGACCAAGCCTGAAATGACTTGGATTGGGGAGTTGGTCCTTAGGTAATGACAGATAGAATTAGCTTAATAACAGCAGCCGAAAGTGCCATTGCCAAGTGATACAGTCATGTGATAAAGTCTCAGTTTACGACTTCATTGCTCAGCAACAGAAATTCTGGTCCCAATTCCAATCATAAATCAAAGACTACCTGTATTATTTTTAATGTGAAAAGCCATCTTAAAACTAGCTTAATAGATAATTCTTTTCAACAAATTGGCAGTTAACACTGAACTAGATTAAGCTATACCCTTTGCAACTTTTATTGTTCAGGCCTTATTATCAACCTGCCAGCAGTTTAGATTCCATTTATTTCCCCTTTCTGAAAATGATAACGCGATAGCCACTGCACTCTGGTTTAAACAAACACCTCTGCAAAAAAATTTCCATAAGGATGAAAAAAGCAAGACACCTGTGTTCTTAGCAATTAGTGTACCATTAAAAGCAATTTTAGTAGAAACCAGATAACTAAGGACAACAAAGTTAGTCTGTCTAGAAATATTGTAAGCTGAGGAAGGATGTATTTTCTTTTACTTCTAGAATCTAGTTCAAGGCTATTTTCATAAAGTATCATTGGTGCTATCAATTACTATAAAGTATAGTAGGGTGGTGTTCACTTAAAATATACTTCAGAAATGCTCTAAATTTTAAATGAGCACAAGCGGAGCTTCTCTGCTATTCAATAAAATATCATTCTACTTTTAGTACATGTGCTGCCCTAAATGTAAACTCTGTAATAACAAAATTCTCAGAGCATTTATATTAATTACTTATTTTTCCATACATCCTTCCCTCAATGTTGCAAAATTTTGTCTTATAATTTGGGTTAGGGTTAATCACCTCACACCAAGTATGTACTACCTTATTGCTCTACCATTTATCCCATGTTCTTTGCTGTTTTTATGTTACTTTGTCAATGACTATAATATCTATCTACATTAAAACACTGTAAGCCCACTTTTTCAGGCTTACAAATAAACTTGAAAGCGTATAATACATTAAGTAATTCAGTCATTACAGATAATGCTATTCTTAAAACAGCATTGCCTTTTTTTCAAATTCTGACAGAAGCCTGAAAACATTAATCTGCTTTAATGAATAGCAGAATGGTGCTTTCATTTGCATGGGATCAGAAGTATTGCCCAATAGTTTTCAAAGGGCGCAGTTTTAGAACAGCATATACTTGTTTATGTAATTTTCTTGTAAAATAATACAAACGTCTACAACTTAGTTACATCAATTTAATATTATGAATAAAAAGGAATGTTACTTTTCTGCAAGCCAAATATTGCTTTTATCCTCAGAGAGCAATCAAGTTAAGCTTGGAAGTATACAATCTTCTGAGGATAACTAAAAATGCAGGTTCATACTCATCTATCTTCAGTGGGTGACACGAGCTCATTATAACTTACTCATTCATCAAAAAGTACTGTAATTATAGAAGTTCTAAAGGAATCAATTTAGACATCTTGGTTTATTACGCTGAAGCATACGTACACCTTGTGCCAGTACTTTGGACTCAAGATAATCTTTTGCAACTTTGTTAGGTTCAGCAATCAAATATATTTTTAATTTATTAACCATAATTTCCTAATATATCTGAACATGGTTATCAGATTGAAGAAAAAACAGGATAAAACAATTTCAGGTTTCAACAAATCAGACTGCAAACATAATTAAAGCAACAGATTTGTTCCGCTCTGGCAAGTAATCAAAACATATTGCCTAAGCCCAGAGTGGGTTTTAAATTTTAATACAATACTGCCTATCTTATCTATGCTGTTAACTGGAGAATCCTTAAAATTAAGAGTGGAGAAAAGAGCTTGATACTGGTTCAACTTAACTAGAGAAAAGTGATTTTCATATATTCCAAATGACCAGCTTAAACATGAAGGCAAAAAGTGTAGTGAGAAATCTTATATATGCTAGGTAAGTCTCCTTTTCAGCTGAAGTCCCTTACTTCAAGTAGCAGTTTTAACTTTTTTATAAGATTACATTTGATTTTAATTAAAACTAAATATTGTGTTTGAGAGTGGCATCAGCAGTAAACCACAAAGAAGCCAAAATAACAGCATATCCGGAACACCATCTAACTTGTCATTACGTATTTGCATTCCATGCAATCAAAGTATATAAATTATGGCATTTGAGTGATGACATAACATCTTTGTAATATTTGATTTGTAACTCACTTTTCACTTTAGAAGCTCAAGGAGGCATACATAATGCTTCCTCCTCTATGAGAAACAACTCTGTGAAATAAGTTGAACTCCTGCTGCCTTTCCTACATATACCTTCAATTCATATGACCCAGGAGCCTTTTAAAAAATATTTGTTATAGGTTTGTACTTAGATTAAGCAGAAAATTGTTTAATAAAATTACACTAGGATTTCTCAAGTCACTTGTAAGGCTACTGATTACTGTCAAGCCCTCCCTCCCATGGTATTCAATGGTCAGGAAAAGTGTTTTGAAAGTATGCAGTATAAAAAGAATGTTCACCTCTTCTTTAGAAAATATGGCTAACATAAGCCAATATCTGGCAACCAATTCCAATAAATATTATCCCCTTGGAAGGTAATCAGAGACATACACAAAAAAAAAGAGTAAATAAGGAGCATGAGAACTGAATTGTGCATACAAAATATTTGTTTTAATATTAGACTGAGATCAGCAAAAGCAGATCTGACAACCTTGGCAAAGGTCAAGAAATCAGTCAGTAAACTAGTTCCTTGGAACCTCTCTAGATAAAGGAGGGATGGGAGATTGCCCACATGTGCACAGACAGCTGCTATCTAAGAGGAGACTGTGGAACCCTGGTTTTCCATGAGTTTCAGCACCCAGGGACAATAAGATTAGTCATCTTGCTTCTAATCACCACAGAGACTTTTAAAAATGCAAACCTCATTTTCTACTCACTTTCGAAAATTACTATTAAGTACTAGTAAGATATTAGACACCTTTGGAATGATTATTTTAAAATTGAAGTGAGTCTGTCTTCAGTGCTCAATGAAATCATAAGCTTCAGAATTTAAAGAATCTGAAATAAACAGCAAAAAACTATATGAGATTTTGATCTTAGAAAATTATAAATGGACTAAGGGTCCAGATTATTTTGGAATTAATTATAAAATGCAACCAACTTCTCATGGGAAATGGATCCTGTTTTGGTTTTTACAAGAAATATAAATAATTTCATGATTTCAAAAAGTGGACATTAGGGGGACAAAGATTTTAGACAGAGAAAGGCTGCAAGATGAAACAAAACACTGTCACAATAAAAATAGTGAAGGAGTCTTTTGAAGAACGGAATCCAAACATAGTAACTACAATATCAACAAATGATGTTTGTTTCTATGGACAGATTATATCCAAAAGATGTTATTGAAGAACATAGTATATCTGACAACATAGATGGTACCAAAAGTGGATTTACAACTGACAGGCCAAGAGACTGACTGATATACAAAAGGAACTAACTGTCTACAATTTTACAATTTAAAAAGGCAACACAAATGACAAACCAAGAGAGTGACCTAAGTAATGGTAAGTAAGAAAGCCTTGGAACAAATACTGCCTAAGTAACAATCAAATAGGAGAAGGCACAACTGGGCAGAGAAAGAGAGTGGCAAGGAATCCTCCCTAACATCTCAGAATGTAAAAGAGATAGCAGGAGATTTGTACTTGCAAATTTGCAAGATTCTGTTATTGTATGCAGCTTTACAATAAAATAATATTAGTCTGGTCTGCCTGGAATGGCTGACACCTGGATTTGTTTTACAGATAAGAGATGAGAAATGAGATGAAGAAATAAATGTCTGTAACTTTAGAGAGGAAAAGTTACTAAATTTGTTTATACTTGCTGTGATGAAGATTGGAAATAACCTCTTTACATATTTCTTAAATATATTCCTACTTTTTTCCTATTTTTTCCTTGCATTTTTTACTCCTTTCTATTCTCAATTATTTTGTATTAGATTTTACTGTTATAATCAACATTCTTAAATATACTCAAACATAGACTTCCACTTTTTTTTGTTCAATGAAATGAACCAGGCAAGCATTGCAGACAAGAAAACTCTACGAACACGAGATAACAGATTTTCCAACATTTTTTTCCTACAAACATAACTATTAGATTAAAAAATAGTATGTCCATACATTCAAGTCTTTAGAAACTAGGGCTGCATCCAACTGTTGTCCCTCCAGATCTCTGACAGTAGAATTGGGAGAAAAGGTTTCATGGTCATTTACATTTCCAAATTATTTCTATTCCTACATTTCAAACTATTCCTCATCTTTTCAGAGCAGAATAAGGGGAGAAATGCAGAGAAAGAGAATTACTGCCCATCATCTCTGTTGCTGAGTGTCAACCAGTTCTTTTAGTATTCAGATTCCAACAGAGTCAATGAAACTGTAAATGTGCAGGGCTTGGGCCAGATTCAAATTTATTCTCAGCTTCAGAAGCTCACTTTGGGCCAATCATTTTCTGTCAGCTCAAATTCCTCCATTGGGGGATTGTTGGAAAACCCGAGGAGGGAATGGTAGGTATGCCTCCTTGAGCTCTTGGACAAAAGGAGAAAGCAACTACAAATAAAAATACATTCATTTTTGGAGAGTTCAGGTGCTTTACAGGTAATACTTTAGATAATATAGAGTATTATTGTGTATTAATACTCTATATTATCTAAAGTTAGATTTGTAAAGTCTGTTTCAAATGTAAAGTCATCTAATGTTGAATAAAACTGAGTGTAATCCTTTTCAAATTTTGTTATAATTTGTATTAAATAAGTATACTGAACTACATAAATTCAATAATATCCCATAGGTCTGGTATTTTCCCCCCTTGAAATAAGCTGAATTATTTGTTTTTACTACTTCATACATCTTTAAGAAGAGAAACTGATAAAGTATATATAAACAATCTAAGTTCAGAGTTTATTATCTCATTGATAATATTGCTCATTGATTTTTGTCAGTCTTTCATCCTGTTGCATTTGAAAAGTTTGGGCATTTGAAAACTTCCTGATTCCATTTGCTAAGATTCTTAATATGTTACAAGCCTGCTTATAACTGGTTTTGAATTTATATGAAAGGCAGGTTACGTATTTACATGCTGCCAGGACATTTGTTGATATCTTTATTACTTATTTTAGAACTGACTGAGCTCTTTGTTCAAAAACCTGAGTACATTCCAGATATAGCAAGATTTTGCTAATACTTTATCACCACATGTCAAATTAGCAAAGAAAACAGACTACTGTACCACTATTTAAGGCTTTTATACTCTTGACTCTCAGACGTGTTCCAGAAAAAAAGCATTTGTCTTCTCTTTTGTGGATTTTTCCTGTATTGCGGTCCTTGATCGGCAGTGTTCAGTTTGTAGGATGCCACATTTGTGACTTACCTTGAAAGAGAAGAGCCACTGCTAGAGAAAATGAGATAAAACTGCAATATTTCAAACATCCAGTCTATGACAACACACAGAGGGATGCTTCTTCTGGACAACCCTAGGCAACCCTTCTGGCCAACACAGAAACCCATAATTCTTCAGGAAAACACCGCATTTCAATACATACAGGCACTGTATTTGCCAGAAATATAAGGCATCCCACAAACCAAAGGTGCCAGTTACCTGTGTCTGTGCTGGTCGTGGCCCTGCCCGTGGATCAAGAAGCCACCCGCGTTTTTCCCACCGTCGCTGGTATCCACGTGAGGAATCAAGACGTCTTCCAAGCCCAAGTCGAACCGTTTGTGTTTCGAGGAGTCCGGCAAAAAGAAGAACGCCCCAAAACACAGCGTGATGAAGGCACTGAGAATCAGCAGCAGGATGAACTTCTCGGACAGTCTCAAGGTAGCCCTGTGATGGGGGAAGGACGACGACGGACCCAAGTTGCGAGGCGGGATCCGGCGCCCAGAAAGAGGCAGCAGAGCTGGGGTCGTCATCGCGCCGCGAAGGCGGGAGGAGGGGATGAGGCAGCGGCAGCGGCAGCAGCAGCAGCAGCGAAGATGACACTGCTGGCTCACAGCCGGGAGCGGCTACCCGTCCTCACCAAGGCAGCCCGGACCCACGCGGGGAAGCCGGCATCACAGCGGCTTCCGCCAGGCCGGCAGACCCCCAAATCCCAGAGGCCTGGGATCGATCCGGCCCGGCCCCGCTCATCCGGAGCCAGCAGAGGCGGCGCGGGCGGCAGCGAATGAAGACACTGGCTGGCAACCGGAGCTTCAGGGAGGCCCAGAGCGGCGCGGAGGTGGCGGTGGGAAGGGAAGAGACTCATTCAATCACCGCATGCCCAGCTGGCCCAGGGACAGGCTTGGTCTCATGCCCTTCTGCCCCGCACGACGCGGCCCCCGGGGTCAGCCGGTATCGCGGCGGGGACTAGCGGGACCGAATTCGGCACCGGCACCGGCGCCTCCTTCCTCCGGCCAAGCAGCGGCGACAGACGAGCTCTTCCACGCCGCGGCTTAAACCCTCGGCCGGGCGACGACTCCTTCTGGCATCCTGCGCGAGAGTCAACCCGCCTTTGCGGCTGCGCGCGACCGGAAAACGGAAGATGCTTTCTCGCTCACGCCCACGTCCGTGGAGTTGCAACGTAGAACTCGGCGGCGGCGGGTGCTCTCGCGCGCCCTCCTCACGTGAAAGGGGGAGTTGTCGTTCTTAGCGGCCGCGGGCGACTGAACACTGAAATATGCTTTCTTTCATTGAACGATATATTGGAAACGTCTCATCTTGTTCTAAGACTGCAGGGTGAGGAGTTTGTTCATAATTGCATGAGCAAGTCTACTGTTTCCAACGTTTCAAGTCCGTAGCTTGAGATGCCTGCGTAGCCATTTCTCTATTACAGCTGTTTTGTAAAAACTTTTTTTCTCGTTTTTCCTATTTTTGTTTTTGTTTTCCTCCTGGAAGAGAATTGAGAGTTTATAAGCGAAAGCTGTAGATCAGCGTTTTCCAAATCTGGGTAAATTATTCAAAATTGAATAAAAGTGGGGGGTGGGGTGTTTCCCCTTTGAGTAAGAACACATGAACCTTTACTCAGTCGCAACAGGGATAGTTCAATACGGTAAGAACTGATAAACGTTTCTGGGTATGAAGTAAAAGGTTTAGGAAGCACTGCAACAGATAAACCCAGGAATATAATGGTAGCTTTTTTAGATAATACCCTGCCCCACCAGCAGCGTGACTACATGCAGGTCAGAGGCATGTGAAAATTCCGTGGGCAGCCGCTGCATTCTGGATTAAGGTGGTAAAATGTTTATTGCAATTTGAGGTGTGTTTTGTAATTTCCTACAAAACACGTTGGTATTGACGTCTCAATTTGCAGTGATGGCTATTTTTTATTTTGGAATTTATCCAAGAAAGAACAAAAACGGAAAAAGATCTAATCTGGAAAGAAATTGGGAGGGAACTCTTATTGGCTATTATTGGTTATTTTGCTCCAGGAAGTATATCCAACTGCCAGTAAAGAAACATACACACATTCTCTGTTCATCGGTAAAAAGGCCATTTTCATATCAACATGAGGGGCTTTTAAAAATAGTCTTTCCAGTATAAACTCAGATGTGTACTAAAATTATAAGGTTTACTTCATCCCATCTTATTTCTTATGTTCTACAGTGATTCAAAATCAGGATTACAAAATAGACAATACTGTATTTATTACAGTTTTGTTCAAACTTCAAGGCAGAAATAAGACCTTTCCATTAAAAATAATTGAATGTCTAAGGAGTTCCCAATTTCTAATCTCCACTTGTGCCAGATAAGCACTTTCAATATGGAACTAAGTTTATATCTCAAAGTAAGCTTTAGATTTTATTGCATCTTGCTTTGGAGAAAATGCCCTTCAAGATCCACAATTATTTTCTATCAGTTTGTACAATGAAACCAAATAACAATATAAATATAGATAAATGTCCCACAAACTGTTTGGGGCCTCCCCGATTCAAATATCTTTGGTAAACCAGATTCTTTGAAAAACATTGTACCACTTGATCTAACACTGTATTGAATTCAAGGCACTGTCAAGTGAATAGAGATCTTACTGATAATAACTAGTATACACAGAAATATTTATTTATATAGACATAAGAGGTAAATTTTGGGTTGCTTCTCATGACAGAACTCTTTCACTTAGAATATGCAAGGAATTTTGGGTTCTAAGACTTCCCAGAAGAATTTTTTTCTAATGCTGGGTGAATGAGTTGTAATTATCTAGGCCTTAGTCAATAATGCACAATTCATTCAACTTAACACAAATTGCATGAGGCAATGTGTTTCGTAATACTGAAATGTAATGGTACAATTTACAAGGTCATGTGGAATATATTGCAATGTATAATGTTACCAGAAAGTGGAACAGCTTGCCTCCAGAAGTGGGTGTTCCATCACTAGAAGTTTTTAAGAAGAGATTGGACAACCATTTGTCTGAAATGGTTTAGGGTCCAACTTGAGCAGGGGGTTGGACTAGAAGACCTCCAAGGTCCTTTCCAGCTCTGTTATGTTATGATACTGAGATGTCTTCTCTGTAGAAATATGCTTCTAAAGATATGAATGTATGAACTGTGTCAGTTCATGACTTAATTCAAGAGGCTTATCCCCAAATCGCTGCATATATGGCAAAAGATTTTGACTTGAAGTTGGTTCCTTTTTAGTAAATGTTCTCTAGCATGTTGTGGTCATAAATTACCAAGTATTGGAAGAAGGAGCAAAAAGAACTGGCATCTTGACTAAAGCAGTCCCTAGTTGTGGGGATAGATAATATCAGTAGCTCCAAATTTATTCTGAGAGTGCTTATTAAAATAATTGAAACTTTGGCAATAAATAGGAATTAAGAATTAAACCAGGATTTTCCGAGACATATGATTAGGCAACAGATTTCCTCCCTCCACCCAACCTATCTATAACACATAGGAAAACAAAAGATGGTGAAGACAGAACTTCTTACTTTTTAAAATTTGGATTTCTTTGTAGGCCTTATTTTAGCACTTTAAGTTCAGTGTCTGTGAAAATTAATAAATTCCAGTGATTTATATATAGCTGAAAACTAGACTTAAACTGACAGTCTGAGAACTTCAACATTTAAGTTTTGCTATTGTAATTTTACAGGATTTTTTTTGATAGAAATTCAAATTAATATCAGACCATTTTCTATTGTTCAAGACCAACTTTTCAGAGATGATGTAGGACATACTCTAAAAATTTAAACCTTGCAGGTTTTATCTCATATTTGTTGTCTAAGAACTCTTCAAAATATATCTGGACTCCAGAATACATGGATTTTTAGGAATATAGAAACTATCTTTACATTAAATAAAATACACAGGATTTGATTACCTAATCCACTTGTGACACAGAAGAGGTTTGTTTGTTTGTTTTTAACCATTTAGTTGTGTCCAATTCTTGGCAACTTTATAGGCAAGTGCTGTCCCCGCTACCTTGTCAAGCACAGCTTCTTTCAGTTGTTGGATGTTCAAGTTTGTATCAGATTTTGTTATCAGAAGAGAAGTAGGGAAAGGTAAAAAACTCCCTTGAGACGAGCTTGACTCCTAGTGATTTGATGGACATATCCATGGAGTGATCTTGGTAACAATATATAAATAACTTGCCATTGTTTTCTTCTGGATTATTTTCCAGTCTAAGTCTCTTATTTCCCATCCAGGTTCTAATTAAGTCTGACCTTGCTTCATTTTTCATGCTCAGTCACATAGATGCTACCAGGTAGCTAACATCATAGAAGAAAAAAGATTTATCTTCAAAGCTGGTACACTGGCCAAAACTAGCATAATAAAATTCTATAGATATTAATATACCGTATTTTTCACACTATAAAACACACTTTCCCACCCACTGACCCCCAAAAAGTGGATGGAAATGTCTGTGCATCTTATAGAATGAACGCTGCTGAAGCCTCGCCCACCCAGTGGCCTTCCCCTTTGGCCTCTGCCTCCCAGCAATTTGCCTCCTTGCAGCAAACAGCAAACAGCCGGTTTCTGCGTATCCTGTTTTCAACCTCTGTGCGCCCCATTTTCAGTCTCTCTGCGCTCCATTTTCAGCCCATTCCAGGCGGTGGGATGCCTGAAAACAGGACGTGTGGAGGCCAAAAATGGGCCGCACGGAGGCGGCGATGGGCAGCGGTGATCCCTGCAGCCTGGAACAGCTGATAGGCGGTATTCGTGAGGCTGATCCAATCACCAATCAGCTGCTCGTGCTAAATCAGGGTGTGCTGAAGCTGACTAGTTTGCTGTTTGCTGCAAGGAGGCAAATTGCTGGGAGGTATAGGCAGACTTTTTTTCTCTTGTTTTCCTCCCCAAAATCTAGGTGCATCTTATAGTCTGGAGCGTCTTATAGTCCAAAAAATACTGTATATATTTTTATAAAATAAAGATAATTGTTGAAATATTTAATCAAAATATTTAGGTATTGAATCAGAGAGAAGTCATGGGATCTATTCTGAGAACATTCAGAATTATCAGTAACAAGCTACAGTAATGCAATGTTAGATTGTTGCACTAGTAAAGGCATATGTTCCAAACAGATGAAGGAAGTGGGGGGGTTGGTTGGTGTTTTGTTTTGTTTTTTCATTTTCTCTTGTAGTTGAGCTGTATTTGAGATATTGTGTCAAGGTCTGGATAGTACAATTTAGGAAGGGTGCTGAAAAATGGAACAGATCCAGAGATGAGTGAACAGAATATCAAGGAGAAACAGACTGAGTGGAACAGTTCAGGAAATGAAGCTTTGCTTAACCTAGAGAAGAGAAGATTAGGGAGAGAATGTGACAGCAGATTCTTTTGCTTTAGGGAGGAGGGACAGATAGATAGTAGAAGGCAAATGCGGAGTAAATATTAGGAAAATGTTATAAAAATATAAACTGCTTAGTGATGACGTGTACTTCCTATGAATTGTTTGATCAGGATTTAGACAGCCATCTGTCAGAGATATTATGACATCTTTGCAGTTCCTGCATTGAGGAAGAAACTGGATTAGTCCCCTGCAAGTCTGGCCCTTTATGCATTCAGAGAAAGAATTTAGTGAGTCAGTTCTCAGACTCCAGAAGGCAGCATGCTGCCAATGCCATGTAATCAATTGTGCACTGCTTCCTCTCTATGTTATCACAGCACTTGCTAGGTCCAAGAAGCATGGTAGCTCACTTCTGATGTCCTTTCATTAATGGGATATGGTTGATTGCAGCACAGAACCAATAGGATACTCCAGTAAGGTTTCCAGTTTGTAATGCTGCTAAAAAAACAAAACAAATTAATTAGGTGGCCAAAAAGTAATGTTGCCCTTGAGTTGAATTCAGTGCAGACCTTACATGGGTGCAGGGTAATCATTTTGTTTTCTTGGCAACCGTATGGAAGCAATTTGCCATTGCCTTTTGCTGTTAGCTGGATAGATGGGTGCCAAATATTAGCTGTGCTGGCTTTGGAGTGAGCCAGCACTAAACTTCAGCATATCTTCTTAATTTCCTATTCTTTTCTCTCTTCACCAGCAGTCAGTCAGATAACATAATTCTGTCAGCCCTTGAAATTATTGTACTTCTCTCAGATGCCAATTTCTGCTAGCTCTCAGCTGCTGACATTACATTAAAACTGAACTAAATTGAGCATATTTAATGCATAGGATAACAAGATTGCATTAACTTCAGCAGAATTGAACAATTAACCTCCGTTTTTAAAAATCAACATTGAGATGAGCTTCTCAAATTCAAGAGCTCAGTTACTCAGCCATTTCTGACTGATATTTCCTTTCTAAATTACTAAAGTTGCCCCCTCCCCCACAAAAAAAAAAAAATTTTAACCCAGGAAAATGTAATCATTGTAATAATATGCTTAAAGTACCAAGAAGAAAAATTGCAAGTTAAGAAATCAACTGTTGCTGTCATGCTGTTTGATTATATAAGCACCACATAAAAACCCTGGAAAAATCATGCTCAGTTTCAATTATCATGAATAAAGAATCATAACAAGGGCAAAACCAAATGTGCCCATTATCTTCACCATTACATT